>JAJJWW010005918.1:0-31860 GCA_023531295.1 Papaver armeniacum | reverse complement strand
TTAGCTACCGGATTTGAGTTTACAAACTCAGCAGAAATTTTCGGTTCGAAAACTTCCATGGGTACGCATTCGGGTATGCGTACCTAAGGTGACTGGTTTACTAGTTTGCAAACTTATAAACTCCAGCAGAAATTTTCGGTATGAAAACTTTCGTGGGTACGCGTACGGGTACGGTACTCAACCTGTCTCCTTCACCAATACCGCATGCACACATATGCACGCACTTGGTTTCCGGCACATGGATTTATACACTAATGTGCAAACACACTATATATGCTTATATCAATAGTTGGTAATCTCAACTCTACATTTCAATCATTGAAACATTCTTCTATAATGTTATAACAATCGTTATTCACGACTATCGTCATCAAATCTATTTTTAAGATTGAAACGTCATCATGACTTTCGTCACGGGTAAAGATGAAAGTGGTTAAAGTGAAAGCTCACCAACACATATTTCGATAAAAAGATAGGCGAGTAAACTCGGCTCGAAATAGTAAATGTGTATGTATGAAAACTATCATACTTATACGCCTATTGTCTCAAGAGTAGGAGATAGAGTAGACTTTTGAGTGATAGATGAGTTCAAGTCTCCACATACCTTTTTGTCGGATGAAGTTTCACTTGTTCCCCGAGTAGTTCTTGGTCTTCGTAAGATGATCGCCATGGAGTCTGGGGCTCAACTACACTAAACTATCCTAGACCGAGACTTAGTCATAAGTAAACTAGAAATAAAGACATATAATTTTGATCACTAATATTGAAAAACATGCTTGAGATAGAAACACATGCGCGTTCGACCGAGCAATGCTCTAACAATCTCTCCCTTTGTCAATTTTAGTGACAAAACTATCAATACATATGGATTACAAAATAGATAAAACTTTGTAGCTTCTCGTCCACATGCTTGATCTCCTTGGTGCTTCAACGTTACTCGAAAACTTCGTCTTTTCCAAGTACTCCTATGATTCCATAGATGTTCAATTCATCATCATAGTTGTTGAAGTTCCGTAACCATAACAATGAGAAAACAAAAGCTCTCGATCATTGTTATACAGTGTCATAGTATTATTACACAGCATCAAAGTTCTCATATCACAACTTCGACAACAATACTATGGTGATATGTATCACTCCCCCCTTAGTCAATACTTCGTCTCAACACGAAAACCACCCCCCCTTACATAATGATCCGAAAACCATATGTATTTTTAGTGTGAACTACATATTAATTCTCCCCCTTTTTGTCAATAAAATTGGCAAAGGTACGAAAACGGGATCCTAATGAAATTTTCATGGAGACACTTCAAGACCAAAGAAAAGTACATATCAACTTTGTTTAGATGCAATCATAAAGCCAAAGCTAAATGCATTCATCACGGAGTTTATAAAGATACAAAATAACTCCTCAAATATTCCACAGCCGCACTCCCCACAAAGATATGGCAATTAAGCACAAGTTCAAAAGAACTCTCCCCCATTTGATGTCATTCCCGAGAGAACAACAAGAGCGACCTTACTTTTACGAGAAAAGAAGGATTTCTTTGGACACCAAAAACCACAAAATGATTTTGTATCCAAAACTCTCAATTAAACTAACCACAAGAGAACCCATGATTAATTTAATCGGAATACACAACCAAAATAACCACAAACGAGTCTATGATTAGTTTAGTTGGAAATGCTTACACAAGAAGGCTTATGGAGCCGCACGGTATATACATAAAATATGGATCAGGGAAGATCAATACTGCGGAATATACAAGGATTCATTATATTTTCCATCACTATTTGCACAATGACATATAATAGACATAATCCTTGTAAACAAATGATTTTAAACTATCTTCCATCAATAAATGACATAATAGGCTTAACTTTTGTTTGTCAAAAGTTCATCGATCTTGTATCAATACATGCATATCGACATATAAACGAGATAACTTTTGACACTATATGGGACAATAATAGTTCACGGACGCAAACACACATATCCCATAACATATTGCAATATATGAAACCATAAAGATTAATACTGCAAAAATCATCTTCCAAACCAACTTTTTAGAATTTAAACAAATAAATCTAAAAACATGAAGATGAAAACGTTGGACATAGCTATGTGTACTCACAATAATGGCTATTCCAAACCCTAGTTATCATTCTTAAACAAAAATAAGAATAAAATTATTTTAAGAAGTTTCACTAGACATTAAGATCTTTGAAAAATTCCTTGTCGTCCCCGAACTCCTTGTTGTCAACAGCCATTGGAACATATGGTTCATGGAGGAAGGAGTCAATACCAATAAACCTTCTTGGCTGATGATGTCGAACCAGGGCCTTCTGAATTTCCAATGATCTTAAAAAGCAAGCCTTTATTTGCAAAAAATCTTTTCTTGCCAGCTTCAACTCTTCAAGAACGTCAGAAAACTTCTGAGAGTTTGAAGGAACATCCCTTAGCTTCCTCACATTCCTTCTTTTTCTTTTTAAAGTTGGAGGCAATTGAGATTTCTCTTTTTCCCTAGTGATTGATGGCTTAACAATCATATTGATATCTTTCCCATCAGAAGACATGTTGCTTGGAGTATCCATGGAAGCACGGTTTTGTGAGAGGACTTCACAATCAAACCTCAACAAGCAGTCTTAAGATATAAAGAATATAAGAGAATGAAAAAGGAATGTAGGGTTTCGAAAACCTTTAAACAGGTTCGTACACGTCCAACTCACAACCCTATAAAGAGTAGAATTGTCGATAATAACCCTCTTCTTTTGGCAACTCGTTTCCTTCCACTATCAACAGTGATATGGAGGAATTCCAAACCAAACAACAAAAAGCTAAAAAAAAACAAAACTAAAAAGATTTTATTTTTAAAAGCCTGAGGTGTGCAAGATCTTGTCTCTTTTGAACAAGCACATGAGACAAGATGCACAAGACAACACAATCAAGTTGTGATGTGGTGAACAACAATTTGTCCACCATGATCCTTTTGGTTGGAACTCATGGAGCCCTTCCTATCCGTGTGTTTAGACCATGTTCTATTCTCTATTGGCCTATATTTATCTTTGGAAACTAGTCTCTTCGAGGAAGATAAGATCTTACATACCTTAGATGTTTTCTCTGCAAGTTTAAGATTGGTGGCTAGGCAATCTGCTCTTCGTTGAAGCTTGTTGACATATCTCATCTTATGTTTGTATTTGAAACACTTTGAAAATTCATGACCCTTGAGAGAACAATAGGAGCATGTCAACATGTAAGATGGTTCAGGTGCCCGAGATGTGCAAGCTGCTAGGCACATAGTTGTTCCTGAAATATTAAACACAGAGTTTCCAATAGGAGGGTCAAATGATTCTTCCATCTTGATTGGATTCTCTTCTAAAAGATTATCAAGATTGATGTATGTATTGCTACAATTATCAAAATCAATATTTTCACATAGAAGAGCAATACTTGATTTTTTGTCTTCATCAGAATCATAATTGTCAGACATCTCATCAAGTGTCGCAGCTAGACCTTTGTTCCCAGTGTATTTTCTACGATTTGGGCACTCGTTTGCAAAATAACCAAATCCTTTACACTTAAAGCACTGAGGCATATCCTCGTAATCATTTTCATCAGTGTCCCTATTTTTTGGAGGAATACGATTATGAGGTTTGACTGATACTTTAGGCTTATCTCTGGAGAACCATTTACTTCTCTTCAACAGAACATCCCTAAACTGTCTTGTGATCATCGAGACCGATTTGTCAAGATCTTCATCTGATGAATTAGTCTCAGAGTGATCGTCTTCAGAGATATACACTTCTTTACTTTTATCAAGTAATTTTGTGTCTTTTAGTGCTTTGAATGCAACATCCTTAGATTTGGATGATGCTCATGATTAAAAATCTTAAGCTTCCCAACCAGTGTATTTCTGGAGAGATTATCAAGGCTATTTCCCTCAACGATGGCATGCTTCTTAGAGTCGTATCTAGATGGCAGCGATCTGAGAATTTTCATCACAATGTCCTTTTCAGGAATAGTCTTACCCAATGCAAAAGATGCATTAACAATTTGAGACACTTTGTGATTAAACTCATCAAATGAATCCTCATCTACCATACGAAGGTTTTCCCAATCGGAATTAAGGTTTTGAAGCCTAACTTCCTTTTCACTGGTATTACCGTTGAATACGGTTTCTAAGATATCCCACGCATCTTTATACCTAGTGCAATTTGACACATGGTGCTGAAGATTTGGGGTAATGGCATGTATGATGGCATTCAAACCGTCGGAATTTTTCTTTGCAGCAAGTATCTCGGCAGGGCTGTATTCACCAATGTTCTTGGGAACATTTACATTTCCTACTGCCACAACGGGAGCATCATAGCCACTAACTACATATACCCATGATTGAAAATCACGTGCTTGAAGAAAAGCTCGCATAGCAATTTTCCACCATAAGTAATTAGAGCCATCCACTAGTGGAAAATAGAAAAATAAAGGTATGCCGGAAAAGCACTTAAAATCACTAAAAACGACTGCTTCTGAGAGCCCTAAAATTGTAGTCTTATTTCTCAGAACGACTGTGACTGGGACTCTTTGAATTTTTCAAACAACAACTACCTTCGATAGCCTATTAAATAATTCTGATATACACAGCCGTTTTTATGGATCATATTTTATAAAAAAAAAAATGAAAATTGATTCAGCTGATCCAAAGTTGATTCACCTAAATCACAGTTAGACTGATGATGGCTACAAAACTGAATCAATCATAAAACTAAATTGACAAGGAATTTATAAATAAATTTGTATTAAAAAAGTGTATTCAGTTTACAACTTCAACTATCTAATTAAAATACTTCTAAGTTCCAAATCTCAAAACTTCAAAACTAAGTTGAGAATGCTTAACCTATATTCCTATTACAAGCTTAACAACCAGACTATTACAAGCTTGACAATCAGAAAGCTTCAACACTAAGTTGAAGGCAAGACTTTATCATTTATCCCTTCATTATTCATTTACTGACAAGCTAGCTCTAATCAGGTCCATTATTCGAAGCCTAAGCTGTAAACAACAAACATAATCCATGTGACAGATGAGATACTTTTTCTTCAGTACCAAGAACAACATATAGCTCTATCCAAGCCTGACTTCAACACCTAAACACTACAATCAAATCAAAACTTGTTTCAGTCCATGGTTAGTTTACGTTGGTTATGCATAAAGAAAATATAAGGCTTATGAATTACCAACACATCCTTCGCCAAATTTTGTGCTGAAATATCGAGTACAATGGTGAGCAGCCACATCATTTGGAGACTCCAATCGTAGATGACCCATCAAAGAATGGTAAGCAGGTTGGAAAAGATGATAAGAGCAGAAAAGCACGTCCAATTAGAATTATTGAAGTTCTGCCAAATGTAAGAGAAGTATATATATCACAGACACTTACTTGTTGCAAAACAAAGACCACAGTCAAAGATAAACAGCAATAGAATTCCAACTTGATTTCTCTATACAAAAATGAAAAACTAGAGTAAACAATGATGATACCTATCATTTTGGAAAGCAATGCTAATGTAAGTCATGAAAGTAGCATCAATAGCAAGTGGCCTCCTAAAAAATCCCATCCCAGCAGTAAAGGAAAGCGATACTAATGGCGGTCATGTACAAGTTTAATTTTTTCAAGTATCTGCATCAGCAAATTATAGTATATAAAGGATGGCTACACCAGCTAACATATACGGTGGGAATCCAAGCATGGCATACTCATATCCAAGGAAAGCTCCATCAAGAAAAAGGAAAGAAACTCAATCTGGTTCAAAATGCAGAAAGTATGTAAGTATCCAAGTTATAAAAGTTATTATAAAATGCTACATGTGGATCAATAGTTTAATCTTCTGGAAGAATATCTATACGAACCTTCTTATCAGACTGAGCCACTTCAAAGAATCTTTTCATAAATACATATGGAGTGAGAACTGACATACTGAATTGTAATGTATTTACATCAATTTCTCCTGCAAACATGTTTAAAAAGTGTTAGAATCTTAATGACAAAAATGGAAAACAAAGCATACTTGCAAAGATGTTTGTGATATAGAATTGAAACATTTACCCTTGCAAGGATGACCCTCATCTTCTCGTTGATGTTGGATGGTTAAACGATACAGTTGGGAGATACACAGCTAGAATTCTGCAAAATAGGCAAGGATTTATCAAATAACCTCAGGCTTATAAGCCTACCCCATCAAATATTAACCCAAATTTTGCATTCTTCCATTCAGAATTCTTTATGGGATTTCAGTAATAATGCAAGTATATAAAATTATTATACATTCTTAATTGGAACAGATGGGAAAAACATACTTAAGTTCGGATTGAAAAATGTCACTAAGCAAGTAAGACTATCAGTTGATTCCGAATTGTACACTTTGAGTACATGGAGTAGGAAAATCAAACAATGTCACACCAAAAATGAAACAAGAAAGAGTGGAAAACATTGTTGAGATTAACCTCAGTTTTCTTATAGATCATCGAATAATCCACAACTCCAACAGTGTTCTTTGAGTCACAACTATCAATCCAGAATGGATTCTGCAACAATATCCTCCATCTCAACTTCCTCTTCCTACAGCAATACAATACAGAATTGTTAACACTGTTGCTGCTAAAAGAAAGTAAGGAAGAAACTTCTTAATACAAAACACAATCATCATACCATTAGGCCAATTTCCTCCAGTACAAACATTGAATCCGAGAAGTAACTAGTCGTTATGTATTCAACAACATCTACACTGACCTTATTATAGGATTCTATTTCAATTTGGCTTCTTAGCTTCATGTAAACATTGAATATACATAAGAAAACCTATCTATTTTGGATTAAATCTAAAGCAAAGTGATTATCAGGCAACATTTCGTTTTAAGAAACACAAATTACTACTTGACAAGGTTGGTTTGGGTTAGAAATTTCAAATTTGGGTTGCAAACTCCCTTGTAAATGGTCTATGCGCAACAACAGATGGATTTTTATCACAAATCAAATGATACCTGAAAAAACAAGAAATTTTCATCACATATCAATTGATTCTTGAACAAAATCAATAAAAGAAACCATATTCAGAGATGAACAAAACGAAAGGAAAATCACCCGATCAACAAACAATAAAAGAAAACATATTCAGTCTTAGAGCCACTACCATTTGATGATACTACCAACATAATGATAGGAACTGGACATATGTATCACTCCCTATTATATGCTCAATCAAATATCATAACAACACAAAATTCAGAAACTCTTGAAGAAAGAATGGAACAATCTATGAGTGATCCATTCATTAAACCAAAAACACATATCATTTGTAGGTAGACTACATCATTATAGTCAACAAAAAAACTGAGCTCCCTATTTTCTATGGTGATATAGTAATCAACAAACAAAACCCAAAACAAAAATAACTAATCAACAATTAACAAGGGTTTCAATTAAAACTACCAAATCATACAATTAAAAATGAATCACTATCTACTGGGTAAGATTAGATGATACACAACAAGGTTTTCTCTTCTTTTTGCAGGATACTTCAAAAAAATTGTTCATGATAACACAAACCTCACGTCAGCACCGGAATCATTCACATAACCCATATCAACATTATTTCACAAAAACAAAAATCGAAGCAAATTTTTAGGAACTCATAACTAACACGAACAATAGCCCTAACAATATCCAATCAACTGAAGATAAACAGAAATTATACCAAATACCCGCAAGGAATCTATTGATGTTGATAATACCTGTTGATAAGGAATGAAAAAAAGAAGAAAATTAGTATTTTTATGCCGTAATTCAAATAGAGAGACTAATTAGGAGTAAAAACAAGGATTTAAAAACCCTACCTATATTTGTTCATGTTGAATCTTGAAACTCGAACAACTAATTAGAAATCTGAATAACAAATTAAGGTTCTACTGAATTAAGGTTTTACTTTTGAATGAAAGAATTTGAGTTCGATTTTGACATTTGTTGAAATGCTTTGAAGATATTTTGAGATTAGGTTTACTTTCTTCAACAAATTTTTCTTCTTCACTTCCAGAAGATCCTCCTCTTGACTTAGGAAAAAGAGAGAAATAAATTGATCGAAGTACTCCCTCCTACCTATTATATAGGCGGGATTTCCATTTTCCCTTGTACCACTATATAGGCGGAGTCCAAATTTCAAAACGGTTTATTACTTATATTACCCCTATTTATTTGGTTGAGAATCATCACAATTGAGTATATGTCTCTAACGTTGGGAATATAATTAAGGGTGAAACAGGAAAAAATACAGAAATGTATAAAATCAATAAAAGTTTTTTAATCTAAGAGAATTTGTCCCTCCGCCTATATATGTGCTACGGAGGGAGTACTAAAAATGAGAGGTTGTGAGAGGGAAGGAGAAGTTAGAGAGAAGTCATGGAAGAGGGATTTGGATAAGGTTCTTTCTCGCATAGAAACTATTTTCCACCGCAGTGTTAATTGAAGTGGGACCATAAGAACGATTTTCCCTGGCAGACTTAGTATAAGTCCACGTGGAACCTTTTTTATTTCCTAAACTACCCCTTTGTATTAAGTCTGGTATGCCAAATTGATTTTCTTTTCCCTGATTTTTTCTATAGAAAAGACTATCTTTGAGAGCAAAATATATATAGAAATCCCTCGAAAGTCTTATTTATAAATATTAATCAGACTTAAAAAACTCATTTTCCACTAGTGATCGAAGACTGGTGGTACGTTCCTAGAGATAGCACCTTTGTCCATAGAGTCAGATCGCTACAAACACAGAATGATAAGGTCTTAAACGTGTTTGCCTGCTCTGATACCAATTGAAAAAGCGGGGGTACAACAAGCTCACCCAATATTTCGATTAGCAATCTGTATGGACAAACTCTAATATACTTTTAAGAGAATCAACTAGACAGTCAGACACAATCTTAATAAAAAGTATATCAAGGAATTAATATCTCTATCTCTCGATTTGATCTTTACTCAAGCAAATGGAAATCTGTGAGTCTTTATCAAATACAAGAGAGATAAACTTGGATGGTACCAAAGACCAATATCCAAGTGTCAATCAATGTAAATCAACAACCAAAGGTTGAATATTCTAATTGATTGATCTAAACGCACAACCTGTGATATTTCAATTATATAACAAAATATAATGCAGAATAGAAATAACACAGACACCAGAAGTTTTGTTAACGACGAAATCGCAAATGCAGAAAAACCCCGGGACCTAGTCAAGATTGAACACCATACTGTATTAAGCCGCTACATACACTAGCCTACTACAAACTAACTTCGGTTTGGACTGTAGTTGAACCCTAATCAATCTCACACTGATTCAAGGTACAGTTGCTCTCCTTACGTCTTTGATCCCAGTAGGATACTACGCACTTGATTCCCTTAGGTGATCTCACCCACAACTAAGAGTTGCTACGACCCAAAGTCGAAGACTTCAATAAACAAATCTGTATCACACAGAGAAGTCTACGGTGATAGATAAATCTGTCTCCCACGGATAAACCTATGAGTTTTTGTTCCGTCTTTTGATAAATCAAGGTGAACAGGAACTAATTGTTAACCCGGACTTATATTCCCGAAGAACAACCTAGTATTATCAATCACCTCAAAATAATCTAAATCGTATGGTAGCGAAACTAGATATTACGTAATCACAAACGATGAGACGAAGATGTTTGTGATTTCTTTTTATCTTGCCCTATCGGAGATATAATCTCAAGTCAATTATTCAATTGAACTCGTACGATAGAAAATGGCAAGATCAGATCGGTCAACTACAAGAGAAGTAGTTTCGTCTGGCTTCACAATCCCAATGAAGTCTTTCAGTCGTTAACCTACAGGGTCTCGAGAAGAAACCTAAGGTTAAAGGAGAATCGACTCTATCAAAACCAACTAGTATCACACAGGTTGTATGGGGATTAGTTTTTCCAGTTGCTAGAGTTCCCCTTATATAGTTTTAAAATTAGGGTTTGAAATCTAACTAACCTTGGTATCAAAGCATTCAATATTCACCGTTAGATGAAAAAATTCAACCAAGCTAATATCTTTCAACCATTAGATCGAAACTTAGCTTGTCACACACAAATGAAATGTATTCATTTAGGTTTGAGTAACCGTACCTAAACGTGTACACTTAGTTGGTTCACAAATAGTTAACCAATGGTTGGCCATATGAGTACTTTCATATTAACAATATTCATCTTTTTCATAACTAGTTCAAATGACTCATAAGAACTAGTTCAAGAGTTGTGCAATTGCTTAGGTCTTTATTCATAGACACAATTGAAGCAAAATCGGTTTGATCCACTTGAATCAATTCATGAACAATATAGCCACGGTTTGCAAAGATTGCATTCCTTATAATTTATTGTTTTAAGTTCATGAACTACCGATTTGAGAAATAACCAGCTTGGGTACGCGTACGGGTATGCGTACCTTAGCTACCGGATTTGAGTTTACAAACTCAGCAGAAATTTTAGGTTCGAAAACTTCTGTGGGTACGGGTACTGGTATGCGTACCTAAGGTGACTGGTTTACTAGTTTGCAAACTTACAAACTCCAGCAGAAATTTTCGGTATGAAAACTTATGTGGGTACGCGTACTCAGCCTGTCTCCTTCACCAATACCGCATGCACACATATGCACGCACTTGGTTTCCGGCACATGGTTTTATACACTAATGTGCGAACACACTATATATGCTTATATCCATAGTTGGTAATCTCAACTCTACATTTCAATCATTGAAACATTCTTCTATAATGTTATAACAATCGTTATTCATGACTATCGTTATCAAAGCTATTTTCAAGATTGAAAAGTCATCTTGACTTTAGTCACGAGTAAAGATGAAAGTGGTTAAAGCGAAAGCTCACCAACACATATTTCGAGAAAAAGATAGGCGAGTAAACTCGGCTCGAAATAGCAAATGTGTATGTATGAAAACTATCATACTTATATGACTATGGTCTCAAGAGTAGGAGATAGAGTAGACTTTTGAGTGATAGATGAGTTCAAGTCTCCACATACCTTTTTGTCGGATGAAGTTCCACTTGTTCCTCGAGTGGTTCTTCGTCTTCGTAAGATGATCGCCATGGAGTCTGGAGCTCAACTACACTAAACTATCCTAGACCGAGACTTAGTCATAAGTAAACTAGAAATCAATACATATAGTTTTGATCACTAATATTGACAAACATGCTTGAGATAGCAACGCATGCGAGTTCTACCGAGCAATGCTCTAACACTTAGTTATTACCTAAAGGAAGTCTGGATAGTTTTTCTCATTTGAAATAAAGGGGCTTTCACTTTTCATCTGCTCTTATGATCTAGGGACTAGGGATATGAGTAGTTTTCACATGTCATGTAGAGACTCGCAAAGAAGAGTCTGGGAGAGATCCATGCTAAATCTTCAAATTCCATTTGAATTTGCGTCCGCTCAAAATCAAATTTCAATATTTAAATCTGATGTTATTGGACGTGTATGCAGCTTGACTGGAAAAAGATTCCTGGAGCATAAGTTGAAGATCTACTCCAGATTCTTACTTGCATCAATAACCTCATGTACTTATTTTTATATAGCTGAGAGCAGGTTATGAAGATATGAAGGTTCTTATTTTATATTTATAGCAAATCGACTGTTATATGTACCTTATTTTCGAATAGCTGAGAGAAAGTTATGAAGATCAACTAAACAACTGTGTGACCTCGACTTCCTGTACTTTGATCTTGTTTTGTAGCTCATAACTCAGAAAAGTTTCTCTAACTTTACACTTCAACCTCTAGTAAAGAAAAACATTGAGAGACTCTAATAGGTGCAACATGTACATTGCTTTAGTTACTCTAACAGGTGCATCTGACACAGTTGTATAAAAGAAGCTTCTGAAATAAATAAAGTAGATAAAATCAGCTAGGGTATGACCATGGCACAAACGTCATAGATTGCGGTTTGTTGTTACTTTTAGAAGTGTAGTTTATTTTAGTGGTTCCGGCCTAACATGATTAAGCTGAAGTACTCATTCCTTAAAGATAGATCATGCTATTAAGTTTAATTGAAAAGTGAAATACTAATGCATGTCAAGAGTTTCTAAAGTTTCACCTACGGTAGTAACTAAAAGTGGACACCAACTTAAAATCAATTCAAAATTTTCTAAAAATTGTTCTCAATGATACCTCCAAAACAACTTGTTGGACATAGTGAAGAGTTGGACTTCAATCAGATCACAAAGAATGTCTTCTCCAACAGAATATTATAATTCACTCCCACCTATAATCAAAACTTATGGGACCATCTGTTTCGTGGCTACTACTGCATCTTAGTTGGGACTGCTTAGCCCTGCATTTATTGCACTGATTTATCTAGAAGTTTGGCGGCTTCAGGTGTGGAGACTGGTGACAAATTTCTTTTTTCTTGGGAATTTTTCTATTAATTTTGGGATTCGTCTCTTAATGATAGCAAGATATGGGGTCCAGCTAGAGCAAGGTCCATATGCACGGCGTACTGTAGATTTTCTTTGGATGAAGATATTCGGCTCCTTGTCATTACTGGTATTATCCCTCATTTATTCTGGAATCCTTTTCTTGGAATTTCTCTGGTATACATGCTTCTCTATGTATGGAGCAGAGAATTTCCAAATGCTCAAATCAGCCTCTACGGTCTTGTGACTCTCAAGGCATTTTATCTCCCGTGGGAGATACTCGGTATGGATGTTATCTTTGGTGCCCCGCTCATGCCCGATCTGGTGGGTATCATAGCAGGGGATGTGTATTATTTCTTAACAGTTATGCATCCACTTGCCAGCGGTAAAAACTATCTGAAGACTCCAAACTGGGTGCACAAAATCGTGACACGGTGGAGAATCAGTCATCAAGCATATGACAATAACGACCAACATACTCAGCCACGTGAAAGAACAACTGGTACATCGTTCAGAGGAAGAAGTCATCGGCTCAGAAATTAAAATGCACCAAACTTCAGTTCTCCGTTATCAGAATGTCTTTAGCTATCTCAATTTTTCTCGCAAAGACAATGAAAGAAGAAAATCCGTGAAGAAAAATGATTGGAACTGCTTTCTTGGAGATAGGGTTGCTGAAATAATTACCTGATATACACCAAATGATTCCTAAAATATGAGGTTCTAAGAGGTTAACCAAAATTCATGTTATTTTCAGCTCAAATCACCATCAACATAGAACATGTCATCGGAACAGCTAACCACATCTAGAAAATTTAATTAGTGCATTCATATAAGAAAAAAACGCAATAGGTTACCTCTAAATTCAAAGCTAGGGTTTTCATAGAATTTTCATGTTAATTTGAAATTCAGTAATCAGATCCATATAAAAAAGAAGGAACAAATGAACCTCTTTAGCATGATGAAGACACTCAGGATAATCTTCTCTAAGAAGAGCAAAATCTTCAGGTTCTGTACAATGGACATACATTCACTGAAATCTGTGCAGAAATCGTAACACCTTCCTCTGTTCCCTGTGATTCCCCATCCTGATGCCATATCGATAAAAAATCTCTCTCTGGAGATTGATCGATTCAATTTCAGCTACGATGAATCTTCTCGGTGATGTCAATGGCTAGGTGTTTATGGGTCAAAACTATTTCTGCCAGTTTTGGTAATTTGGGGTGTGTGGATGAGAAATGAGTCTAAACCTTAAACAAATGCACTGCACGGTGAGTGCTTGTAGATTCGAGAGATCAATCTGTGCAAGTCCGGCCTAAACCAAGAAATGGCCGTTCCAGACTTGTTTCGGTCACAAAGTGAAGGAGATGGGGTTGATCTTAGGGAGGGAAGCGAAGAAGGTGTTGAGAATGTGAAGGTGTTGGCTATGGATGACTTGTATCGAAAAGTCGAACCGGCTTGCGGGGTGTAAGCTATCGGTTCCTTGTTTGAATACGATTGTATCAACACTTGCCTCTGTTGTCTGGACTTGTTCTTTTTTTGTTGTTGGAAATAGGGAGGAAAACCTATTTATACAAGTCATTTGAGCCTTATTCACGTCTCTCGTGGGAAGTGGAGGAAGTGGAGTGATGGAGTAGCGGAGTTGTGTGTTGGTGTTACACGACCAGTCTTTCCCACTTCTCCTGTCATCTCTAACCGTCCATGACTTCCCGACACGTTCTTGTGATGGCGCGTTGCACGCCGCACGTCGTAAACCGCCGACCAATACCCCGATATGTATCCTCCAGTTTGTGACATGATTGGTGTCTCGAGTGTGTGGATCGTGGGACCCACAGAAAGTTGTATGTAATGCTAGATTAAATAACTAAGTTATTTAGGAAGTCGATACTTATGAAGTACCGTGTGTATTCTATCAGTGCGCATCATGGTGTGGTAAAGTGACGGGTGGTGATCACCAAGACGCCTTACTAACCAATTAACTCCGACCGACTGGTTGTATAACCAAGCCGGTAAAGTTGGACGGACGAGATGATCTTTGAGACACTCATCTGCGACCGTTGATGGAATTAGGGTTTTGAAGAGGTGCGCAGGCATCACTCTTAAACTTGGTCGAAACCAAGCATGGGAAGTGTTTTGGAAAGGACCGACCGGGCATGCGTGTAGACATCATGCTTGTACACGTCCGTACCTTCTTCGTCCCATGAAGGTGCGATCTAGGCAACTCAATTTGACCGGCAATGAGGAGTGGTTGAGATCGATTTTGCAACAGAAATCTGGAGCCGCAAAAGACGCGCATCATGCCCACTTCGGGCGCGCGTTCCAAGATGACCAATCCTGGTCGGTCTTGGCCGATCGGTCTGGCGTGTAGGTGGTAGGCTGATGTTCACGCCTATACTCGACCGTCCCATGAAAACGTGATCTCGAGCCACTCAAATCGTCCGGCGAAGTTGAGCGGTCGAGATTAGTTTGCAATTGGGAAGTGTAACCACGCTAGTTTGGGCGGACGATTTTGGATAACCCGGGCATGGTATGCCTTGGCCGACCAGGTGAGGAGATTGATGGGTCCACGGTGGTCATGTTGGTATGATCGGACTGCTAATCTAATCTTGGACCCTCCATTCGTCTTTGAGAAGATGGACGCTCGTGATGCTCAAAACCCTAATTTTGGCTTTCACGGCCATGTAACCATGCTTTATTCGGGCGTACGAATGGGATGACCAACCATGGTTGGTCCCGACCGATTGGTCGAGTATGTAGGCGGCCCACGGTGATTGTGTTGACATGCTCTGGGCCTTTTGAATCTACATCTACACCCTCCATCTATACCCGCGGATGGATGGTTGAGACTGTTTTGTGACACATGTAATGTGCCGCAAACCCTAATTTAGGGTTTTCCGCCCATACCGCTCTGGTTTGGACGTTTTGGCAAGCTATGCCAATCTGGAGGCCGAACATGCGGGGTCCGCGTTGGTTCGGCGGCGAATATTCCATACCTGCTTGGGGGTTATGTAATTGATCTGGGCCATCTAATCATGCTGGTGAAGTTGGATGATCGAGATCATATCCAGACTGATACGGACAGTCCGGATGCTCAATCGGGCTAGTATAACACACCGAGAGTTGCTCAATCGGGCTAGTATAACACACCGAGAGTTGCAACCTGTACGGGTATTTCGTACATGCTTTCATTATAATGCTTGGAGGTTCGTGTTGCTCTGCTGAGAGCAACACTCAGTCGTCATGACGCACTGATAATGAGTATAGGAAATACAAGGCTGCTTACGCATTAATTAATAATGCTATAAATTCACATGGTATATGGGATTGTTGCTACATGCTCCAACCTGGATGAATTTCGTGTATTTAATTCACAGAATGGGATTGTTGTCACATTCTCCATTCTAGGTGAATTAGTAAAGTGAAGAAGTATTCAACACTTATTAATGGCTTTATCTTTTACAAGATGTTAGCGCATAATTTTCTGGTGTTTTTTTTTTTACAAGTTTAACCTTAAATGAAAATCCACCATCAACATTAAGTCCCCTGCCTAGCACGTAATGGTTACACAATTGTGGGGTAGGCATAAGATGGTGACATATACAAGCATAAGAAGACAAGATAAAGGTAGTTTACCTGAAGGGATTCTGACCAATCGTGGGTAATCCTCCATACGTGCGTGACCACGGGCCTTGATGGACCGACTTCCTCCCTTAGGTGTTTGAGTTAGGGATAAGATTCTTCTTCTATTGGGATTCCGGGCGTGGGTGCTTACATACTGCTAGTTGAATCGCTCGTGTATCTAGATGCTCTTCTGATACTTGATTAAGGCTCAAAAGAAAGCCTGACTTGGTCGGTGTCGAATCCCCATATATCGGGCGCCGTAATTGTTTTAGGGTTTCCTCAGCATATATGCAGGTGTAGAGATTTTGAACCACTTTTACGATTTTACAATAGTGCTTTCTCGCAGAAACTCCGTTTCCTCATCATGTCGAACACCAGTGGATCGTCTTCTTCATACCATCCAGGATCTTCCGTTAAACGTGCACGACCTGCGTCTGAGCTTCATGATGAATCCCCTGCTCGTGTTCTCCGAGTCAAGAAGATCATACCGGTTCGTCTCTTTTTCCTTTTCTGAACAATTGCTTGTTCTTCATAATGATCAGGTGAATAATCCCCTCATTCTTGCAGAGATATCCTACTAGAATATGTGTGACGGTTATCGATGATGACGACTTAAACAGTCCTATTCCTTCAAAATCAAACACGCCTACCCCTGTGGACCTCGAAGATGCTGATCTTGGTATCTCATCTTATGAATACCCCAATGCAGGTCTTTCATTCGATGTTCGCATGAAATGTTTATCCTCCAGCTACCGAGATGTCGGTGGATTCTTAGTGCGGAAGGAGTTTGTGCCTTTGTACACAAAGTTATGGAGAAAGTATGGCCATATCGCAACCAGGAATGTGGTCCGGCATTGTTCATCTGCTCTGGTCACCGCGGTAAACTGCCTTCTTCCCATGATTGCTGAGATGGAGAATATTTCTATCCGCAACGTTGCCGAATCAAGCCTCGAAAAATGGGAGAATATGGTATCTACCGCGAATCCATGGAGTTCAACGTGGGTCTGGTTGCGCGGCGTCTTGATATCATCAAGGTCGATCGAGCGGGCATCCTCGGGAATGTTGTTCCTGCTGCGAAAGCTATCTTGGAAGAGGAGAAGGCTCTGGCTGCAGAATCAAAGGAGGTAGAACGGGCTGTACAGGATTTGAAGAAAAGGACAGAAAGATATCAAGCTAGACTGGAGATGATGCTTTCAAGGAACTATAATCTTCTAGATGGCCTCTTCTAAGTCGCATTCAGCTGTATTCCCTTATTGTTTATGTCAAAGTTTCTTGAACGTCTTTGCGGGAATAAATTGCATTGGTTTTTGATTGGTGAAACTGGTTTTTTCATTGATGCATCTCTGAATATAATTGATGATTCAAACATGTAATGAAAATAAATGCCTGTATTGTTAACAGAGCAGATAGTGGTCAGGCATGATATGCCTTGAGCCACTTTCCATTGATGATTGCTTCCAATTTGCCTCCGTCCACCTTAATGATCTTGTAGTAGCTTGATATTGTAAGCCTTGGTGACTGTAAGGACCTTCCCATTTCGGTGAGAACTTTGGTGCGGACATGTCTTGTTGGATGTGTTTGGCCGTTTTCAAAACCAAATCTCCCACTTTGAAAACACGTGATTTCACAGTTTTGTTGTATGCCCTGGAAATTCTATTCCTGTACACCTGAGTGCGTTCTTCTGCTTTGTTTCTTCTGAAATCCAGAGTGTCTAACTCTGCTACTCTAGAGTTAGAGGCTTCAACTTCGTTCCAGTGAATCCCGGTTGCCGCTGCAATCCTGGCTGATGGGATTTTGATCTCTGCTGGGAGAATTGCATCCGCTCCGTAAACAAGTGATATGGGGAAACTCCAATGGAGATTCTGGGTGATGTCCGGTATGCCCATAGTGCCATTGGTAGCTGGTCATGATTATCGTGTACTGTTCGACTGATGATCCGGATCAATGTCTTGTTGGTACTTTCAGCTTGTCCGTTCCCTTGAGGATAGTAGATGGTGGAGAAGACCTGTTTAATGCCATACTCTTCAAGTAACTCTCGTACCTGTTTATTGGCGAAGGGAGTGCCGTTATCAGTGATGATATGCTTAGGCACACCAAAACGACAAATGATATGTTCTTTAATGAAAGCCGCAATTGTTGCTCCTGTAGTTCCTCGCAGGGGAATGGCCTCTACCCATTTGGTGAAGTATTCTGTCGCAGTTATGATGTATTCGTTCTGCTTCGATGACGGAGGATTGATTTTTCCAATAATGTCCAGTCCCCAGCTGTAAAATGGCCATGGACTGCTTATCGAGTGCGAAGGGGTGGAAGGCGCGTGAACAAGGTTCCCATGAATTTGGCATTTGTGACAGCTTTGCACAAAAGCGGCTGCATCATCCTCCATGGTCGGCCAATAGTATTTCTCGTGTATCTGGAGAAACAGTTTCCTCTTCCCTTGATGTTCCCCTTCATGTGTTTCCTTCAGCATGACTGGGATTTCTGCCCCAGCTAGGCATCGTAACAGATCACCTCCGAAACTCTTGCGATACAGGATCCCTTCGTGGAATACGAACCGCTTGGCCTTTTGCTTTATCTTGACGGAATCCTTTTGATTGGCAGGAGTTGCTCCGTCACGGAGATAACTAATGTATGGCTCTCTCCAGTCCCCAGTGTGGTTCACATTAAAAACTTCCAATTGATGTGGCGGTGCTTGGCAATTCGAGCAAGACTTCTGAAGTAGTCTGGATTGAGTCTCCATCTCTGGCCAGTAATAGCCCAGGCGTTAAAGTCGTCGGTAAAGCGTTACTACCAGTGATTGTCCACAAATTTCATTGTGAACACGATTTAGTTGTAGTTGTGCTTCGTCATCCCCGAGACATCTTGACAGGGAACCATCCGGGTTTCGATAATACAGCATACCATGAAGCATGAAGAAGTTCTGCAGGGTTTTAAGACTGACCTTTCCTTGGGAAAGTGAGCTATTGAGCTCTTGAATGACCGAAGTTCGCCAATCGTCGGTCTTGGTATCTTTGTATTGTGATAACCATGTCGATTCTATGGTTCTCCTCTTTACTGTCAGGGTTTCTTCCAAACCTTCGAACTTCAATTTGGAAGCCAGTGTTGCTAGACAATCGGCGTGTTTGTTGTTGTTGCGACCGACATGGGTTATGATTGCATCAGCAAAATAGTTCAGTAAACTTTGTGCTTCTGATCGATATGGAGCTAGCGTTACTTCCTTCGGTCGTATACCCCATTCATCGATTCACCAAGAACTTGGATTCACCTCTTATCTCCAGACGCGTGACTCTTGCTTGCTTGGCTATTGACAGCCCTATGAGGAAGGCTTCATACTCTGCTGAGTTGTTGGTGCATTCGAAGTCCAGCTTGAAGGAGTGTGAGAATACTTCCCCAGTTGGAGATACTAATACCACGCCCGCTCTTCCAGTATTACTGCTAAGGATAGCAGAGCCATCAAAATACAAGAGCCACACTTCTTATTCCAAAACAAAGATGTCTGGAAATTCTCCAGGAAGATCCTCGTGGAGCCTTGTAGTGCATTCTCCAGGGAATGCTGCTAGTAAGTCCGCTACTGCTTGACCCTTGATAGCTCTAGGTGACGTACATGTTATGTCCATCTCGACATTTGGAGAAGCCACTTGCATGTCCTTCCCGTCAAGACTGGCTTTGAAAGTAAAAACTTTGCAGGGTCAGATTTAGACACGAGTATCACCTTGTTGGATAGTAGGTAATGCCTAAACTTCTGAATAGAACGGATCAAAGCTAAACATGCTTTCTCTGCTTTGGGATATCTGTGTTCAGTATCTCTTAATATCCGGATGAAATAGTATATGGGACGTTCGATTCCCTCGTCGTCTTCCTGAGCGAGTAGAGCCCCTACGGCGGTGTCACTGAAGGCAGTGTAGAGATATAGCGGCTTCCCTTGTGCAGGAGACTTCATGATGGTTGGAGATGACAGTATTCGTTGAATCTTTCGAAAAGCTTCCCGCCGGGTTGCGGTCCAAACGAAGTGGCTCCTTTCTTCAATAAGGGGGTGAATGAGGCGGTAAGTTGGGCTAGACCAGGTATAAAACGTCGAATGTAGTTTACCATGCCCATGAACTCTGGAGCTCCTTCACAGTTCGTGGGGGCGGCATTGTGAGGATAGCCTGAGTCTTGGATGGGTCTACCTTGATCCCTTCTGCAGTTAGTTGGAATCCCAGAAATTTACCTGAAGAGACGCCGAAAGCGCACTTCAAAGGATTCATCTTAAATTTGTATTCTTGACACCTCTCAAACACTTGCCGTAAGACGCTGGTGTGATATGCTCGAGCCCTTGACTTGACCACGATATCATCTACATAGTATTCTACTTGTTTATGCATCATGTCGTGGAAGATTGCCGTCATAGCACGTTGATACGTTGCGCCGGCGTTCTTTAAACCGAATGGCATAACAGTATAGTAAAAATTGCCAAGAGGGGTTCGGATGGCTGTCTTACTTGCATCGTGCTCATACATCCTTATCTGATGGTAGCCGCTGTAACCATCCATGAAGGAAAACATGCCGTGTCCTCTAGTGGCGTCTACTAACATGTCGATGTTAGGCAGAGGAAAGTCGTCCTTGGGGCAGCACTTGTTCAAGTCTCTGAAATCCACGCAGCACCGAATCTGTCCGTTTTTCTTCTTTACTTGGGACCACATTAGCTAACCAGGTCGGATGATGAATAGGTCGATGAAGCCAAAGGCTAGTAACTTCGAATTTCGTTCTTGATTTGTTCTTCTACTTCATGTCTGAATTGCCTTGGAGATTGCTTGATTGGCTTGGATCCAGGTATGACATGTAGGTGATGGGTGACCAATTTTTCATCTAGACCAGGCATTTCCTCGGATCTTGGTACTCATTGAGTAGTTGAACAAGACTCGTACGTTCGTCTGTGGATAAAGTCGAACTGGTAGATACCGGCCTGGGAGATTCTTCATTCCCGATGTTAACAGTCTCGAGCTCGTCAGTCGTGGAATTGGTTCCATCTTGTAGTTGTCGCGGGGCATCCAATACCTCCTCTTGTATTTCGTCGTTCTGCGACATTCAATTGGGCGGAGAGACTAGGTGCCGCCTCTCTGCTAATTGCTAACAGTGCGCCAGGTATATTGTCTTTCCCTTCTGGTAAAGTTTCGCCTCAAAAGTGCGTTCCCTTTTGGTGTGAACGTGGGTTGAAGCTTCACTGGATAAAGATGGACGCCTCGTCGGAGAAGGCGTGTCGTGGTGCTTGGCCCTCAGTGATGCAAGTCGGTCTTCTTCCTGGATTGAAGCCCACGTCGGGTAGTGGAGTGCACATGACTTTGTCGATCTTCCTGCGAAGTATTTTTGGCTCGAATGGCTCCACTCCGCATATTGGTGCGTACGGAGACAATGATGCGGGAATACGGATGACTTCCTCATTTAGCATGGTCTTCGAGCACTCGGTGATACGTTGAAGGAATGACCTTGTTGTCGTGAAGCCACGGTCTCCCAAAGTATCATATGGTAGTCCGGTTCCTTTTCTATGACTTCAAACTTTGCTCTTGGATCGAACGGGTCCTCTTGATAAATTGATTGACATACCCGTATGTGCTGGTCTGATTTCCTTCGAAGTCCGTCATCGTAGTCGGCTGTCGTACAATCTTGCATGGGCTAACCTTGGCTGTCTTGAGAGTCTTGAGAGTAATCACATTCGAAGATGCTCCTGTGTCGACGAGGGCCCTCCAGAACTCGAACCCTTGATGTGAGCGGTAACATGTAGGGCCCGGTTGTGACCTTCCTCTGCCATCATGTCGTCTTACGTGAATGTAACATTATTTACGGATGTTTCCGATGCGATTAAGACTTACGGACGAGAAGGAGTCGGTGTACGTCCGTAGCTATTCTATTAAATACAAACAAACGTCTCTGCCCGTTGATTCTTCGAGAGGTGCAAGAGTTCACACAAGCTTTCCACTAGAGATGCCGCTTCTCGATCCACCGGCCTCTGGTTCGTAGTAAAACTGTTGATCCGAGGGAACTAGTCCCCGGTGTAAAGGTCTCCTAACACTCATCTCTCGATGTCATCTTGACGAGGAGATCAAGTATGCCATTTACCGCTTCTTTGATTAGCTCCATGTTCTTCGTGTGAATCTCATGTACCCGTGCTAGTTCGCTTAATGTTGGGAATCTCCTGATCATGCCGTCAGATACGCCGTTAGGAGGAGGGGTATCTCCGTTGGAGGAACCATCAGGATTTGATACCGTCGAGGTGGTCCTAAGACCAACCATATCGAAATCGAATGAATGGTATTGAGGAAAATGACTTTACAACCGAGAGATTAACCTCCCACTGTGGTCGCCAATTATTTATGGGTGAAAACTATTTCTGCGGTTTTGGTAATTTGGGGTGTGTGGATGAGAAATGAGTCTAAACCTTAAACAAATGCACTTTGCGCGGTGAGTGCTTGTAGATTCGAGAGATCAATCTGTGCAAGTCCGGCCTAAACCAAGAAATGGCCGTTCCAGGACTTGTTTCGGTCACAAAGTGAAGGAGATGGGGTTGATCTTAGGGAGGGAAGCGAAGAAGGTGTTGAGAATGTGAAGGTGTTGGCTATGGATGACTTGTATCGAAAAGCTGAACCGGGCTTGCATGGTGTAAGCTATCAGTTCCGGTGTTTGAATACGATTGTATCAACACTTGCCTCTGTTGTCTGGACTTGTTCTTTTTTTGTTGTTGGAAATAGGGAGGAGAACCTATTTTTACAAGTCATTTGAGCCTTATTCACGTCTCTCGTGGGAAGTGGAGGAAGTGGAGTGATGGAGTAGTGGAGTTGTGTGTTGGTGTTACACGACAAGTCTTGCCCACTTCTCCTGTCATCTCTAACCGTCCATGACTTCCTGACATGTTCTTGTGATGGCGCGTTGCACGCCGCACGCCGTAAACCGCCCGCACCAATACCCCAAAGATGTATCCCCCATTCGTGACATGATTGGCGTCTCGAGTGTGTGGATCGTGGGACCTACGAGAAAGTTGCATGTAATGCTAGATTAAATAACTAAGTTATTTAGGAAGTCGATACTTGTGAAGTATCATGTGTATTCTATGCTTAGTGTGCGCATCATGGTGTGGTAAAGTGATGGGTGGTGATTACCAAGACGCCTTCTTGACCAATTAACTCCCCGACCAGGGTTGTATAACCAAGCCGATAAAGTTGGACAAACGAGATGATCTTTGAGACACTCATCTCGCGACCGTTGATAGAATTAGGGTTTTGAAGAGGTGCGCAGCATCACTCTTGACTTGGTCGAAACCAAGCATGGGAAGTGTTTTGGAAAGGACCGACCGGGCATGCGTGTAGACAGCATGCCGGTGTACACGTACGTACCTCACTGTCCCATGAATGTGCGATCTAGGCCACTCAATTTTACCGGCAAAGAGGAGTGGTTGAGATCGATTTTGCAACAGAAATCTGGTGCCACAAAAGACTCGCATCATGCCCACTTCGGGCTGCGCGTCCTATGATGACCAATCTTGGTCGGTCTTGGCCGATCGGTCTGGCATGTAGGTGGTAGGCTGGTGTTCACGCCTATACCTGACTGTCCCATGAAAACGTTATCTGATCCACTCAAATCGTCCGGCGAAGTTGAGTGGTCGAGATTAGTTTGCAATTGGGAAGTGTAACCACGCTAGTTTGGGCGGACAATTTGGGATAACCAAAGATGGTATGCCTTGACCGACCAGTGAGGAGATTGATGGGTCCACGGTGGTCATGTTGGTATGACCGGACTGCTAATCTAATCTTGGACCCTCCATTCGTGCTTAGGAGAAGATGAACCCTCGTGATGCTCAAAACCCTAATTTTGGCTTTCACGGCGTGTAACCATGCTTTATTCGGGCGTTTAATTGGGATGACCAACCATGGTTGGTCCCGACCGATTGGTCGGTGTATGTAGGCGGGCCCACGGTGATTGTGTTGACATGCTCTGGGCCCTTTGAATCTACATCTACACCCTCCATCTATACCTGCGAAGATGGATGGTTGAGACTGCTTTGTGACACATGTAATGTGCCGCAAACCCTAATTTAGGGTTTTCCGTCCATACCGCTCTGGTTTGGACGTTTTGGCAAGCTATGCCAATCTGGGAGGCCGAACATGCGGGGTCCGCGTTGGTTCGGCGGCGAATATTCCATACCGCTTGGGGTTATGGAATTGATCTGGGCCATCCAATCATGATGGTGAAGTTGGATGATCGAGATCATATCCGCATCGATACGGACAGTCCGGATGCTCAATCGAGCTAGTATAACACACCGAGAGTTGCTCAATCGGGCTAGTATAACACACCGAGAGTTGCAACACGTACGGGTATTTCGTACATGCTTTCATTATAATGCTTGGAGGTTCGTGTTTCTCTGTGAGAGCAACACTCGAGTCGTCATGCCGCACCGATAATGAGTACAGAAATACAAAGGCCGCTTACGCATTAATTAATAATGCTATAAATTCACGGGTATATGGGATTGTTGCTACATGCTCCAACCGGATGAATTTCGTGTATTTAATTCACGTAATGAGATTGTTGTCACATGCTCCATTCTAGGTGAATTAGTAAAGTGAAGAAGTATTCAACACTTATTAATGGCTTTATCTTTTACAAGATGTTAGCGCATAATTTTCTGGTGTTTTTTTTTTACAATTTTAACCTTAAATGAAAATCCACCATCAACACTAGGTTTATGGAGAAGGAGATCCACGAACGATGAACATAACCGGTTTGTTCTTTCTTCGTGACTATCCATGTTTGATAACAAAATCTTTTACTTTTCACCCGCACGCCGGCACTTAATATTACCGTGAGTCTTTCCCAACCGTCCAAGTCAAAGCTCGATCCGGATGCTGTGGGCCACCGGATGACCCTCCCGGCTAAATCATGTCCACTGATTGACTACTATTTGATCACAAAGACAAACACCACTATTTTTTATAACATTGACTAGGTATCACGGGCCCTAACGCCCCGGCTCAACCTCTCCTTTTAATCTTAAGTATACATACTTTATTTCTTAAATTATTGGTGCTTTATTTCAAAAGTACATTATGGTAGCTTTTTTTATAGTAAAAAGATAGTGATTCACTTAACATGTGATTGTGAGCCTAATATAGTGAAGCTAAGGCGAGACTACACAAATGACATGTAGTAGAGTGCAAGGACTATAACAACGTGGCACTAATGTACCAATATTTCTAAGGTATCACTAGCTAAAAGCAATCGGTATATCACCCCGCTCAATTTGCAACTTCAACAAGATTCCAATATATAACCAACTGCCATTGGTTAAAAGTGAACAAAACTACTTAGACTCTCAATGATCTTCACATGTTATTTTTAATTTACTGAATACTACTCTTTGTGAATTTATGATGCTCCCAAATCTTAATAAAACATATTTATAAGACCATTAATGGTGAGGTGTATTTTATGAAATACATGCCGATAGGAAAAAATAATGTAATATCGTCTCATCAAAAACCTAAAATACATCTACATTAAAGGAATGAAAAGCATTTCATGAATTGCATATCGATAGAAAAAAATAACTAAATGTTGTTTATGCTTATCACCCAAAAATTTGGGATACATACTTCAAGCAAAAAAAGATTGGTACAGTATTTCAAATGGAAAGAATTAGATCAGCTTATTTGAAGGAAAAGAGCAAAATTCCGCACTTAAAGGTGCATATGATAGCACTTCGTTTTGAAATGAGTTCGAATAATATCCCTCCAACAAACTAAAACGGGTGTTAAAAGGTTTGACAGATGAGATATGACAACAAATAACCAATAAAAAAAACTCATTGAGTGACGTGATTCTATATAAAAATTTGCTCATTAACAAAATTGCAAACGAAAAACTTTAACCGTTATAAAAGAGTAAATCAATAATCTTAAACAAATAAAGAACTAAAAGCCCTAGATATGTACATATTCATACCTATTATTGTTTGCATTATTATTACATATATTACATTCAACCAAAATAAGAAAGCGAAGAATATATGGTGATTAAAAAACAACATGAAAACAACCATAAAGTTTAAGATAATATGCAGCATGATATTACCTTTAAATCCAATTTGCGCTCGACTTCCCATATTCTCCTCGGTTTTATACACTATAATACCTTCTTTGCATATATTCATTCTTTCTCTATCCTAAATTTTATCCATGTTTACACTATATTTTTGTTGTAGATGTTTTGTGAACGTTAACATCCTACGTTCTTGTCTTTTTTCTCTTTTTTAAAAAAAAACTTTCTTTCATCTTTGTAATAATATTTTCCTAATCCTTCGATTTTCTCTTCAGATCCGTGATTTGGGAAAAGACTCATACTATCATTCTCTTTATATATTTGTTTTGTTACTCGTTTTCCGAGGAATGAAATCACTTCTCCATTTATTTCTTTTGGTATCTTAATCTTCCAAACAATATCTAGAGAACATAAATTGTCTATTTTCTTAATGATGCAAAGATGTCTCTGTAGTTATTTTGCATATGTCCTCTTATTAAACTCTGAATCTTCCCTGAAAGTTTTCCCCAGTAAATAAACTTCAAGCATTTTACTGTCACATGACAATAGATAAGTTGTAAAAAAAAAATCTTGCATTGTTGATTTCGTATGTGTCATCCAAGTATCTGAAAGTATTCTGACTTTCCTAGAACATCTATTTAGAATTTTATTAAAAGTATTCTGAAAGTGTTATCAAATTATTTTTAATCTCTAATTGAGCATGGTAAGGTTCATACTCTAGGCCAAAAATATTACTCCATGTGTTATCAAATCTTTGGTCTCAAAGCTAAATTTCTTTAACTTATGTTGCAGACCTAAAGATGTATCCTTTTGACTATATTTAGTCACAAAGGCTTATATTTTAGGTTTTAGGTTCGGAATCTCGTGTAAGGTTAAAAGTTAGTAACGTACCATGTGGATATATATAAAGTAATAGAAGAGTATCCCATTTTACGATCCGGCTAAAAATCATATGTAATATATATAAAGTAATAGAAGAGTCTCTCATAACACAGAATGTACAAACCCCTAATTGTATATATATGGATACATCAAAATTAGTGTATTGGATCCACGTATGCTTTCATAATACAAAGAAATGTCTATTGTCCCAAATATAACTCTTAACCAACATTAACATTATGGTTTGTTGGGAGGAAAAACTCTAGCCGAAGTACTTGAGATGTTAGTATTCAAGCTAAAATATTACTGTTCGTGTTATCAAATTATTAGTCTCCAAGCTAACTAAATATCGTGTATGAACTTATCCCAAAGTTATTTTTGTTCAATCTCTAACTTACAATGTGGATATAAAGTGTATCCTTTTTAACTATGTTGAGCTACACAGGCTTAGTTTCGAGCTAAGGTTTAGAAATTAAGCCTTATGTGTGTTTCAAAATATTACGCAAAATCGGAAAAAAAATCACTCTTATTAACATTTATTTTAATATACAACTTGTACACAACGATATTGCAAAATATGCAATTCACTACCACGAATCTAAATCTAAATAAAATCCACTTGTTGTAGTTGATATATGCATCAAAATATGTTAAATCAAAAATATCTATGAGAGTCATAAACTTCAATTCTTGTTCTTTATGCAATTGATAGGTACTCCATTATGTAAGTACAACAATTTCTCTAAACCAAAGTTGATTCCAAAGGCTTCAATAAAGCGCTTACGATCATATTTTCATTATCTCCCGGAATACTTGAATTCATCTGTACATTAATCAACACCATACTTTAAGTTCACATTGATATTCTTAGATGCTTAGGATTATGTGATATTCTTAGATGCTTAGGCTTATGAAGAGGAAAATTTCCACAAAGATAATTCGGTTAGATATTTACCAGACTGTCTGAGACAATACTCTGAAGCAAATGGTTTGAATAGCACGTGCGCATCCTTTTGGGATGCTTAACCAGTGACATACACAACTAAATTTTTTCAGTAACATATACGATCTAGTAAGTCTATGCAAACAATAACAACAGTAGCCTCCAGACTTGACACTGTAAAATAACTCATGTTTTGTACTTCTTTGATGGATGCATCTCTCTTACGCGAAGCTTCCTTCTAATACCGCTAGGCCGGGAAACTTGTTGATTCTAATACAAAGAAAAACAAAATGTTTCAATCACATGAAAATTTTCTAAGGAGTATTATTACCTTAATGATTTTTTTACAACCCAAATTCCTTAGATATTAAAAGATAATTATGTATTAAGCAATATAACATGGCAAGTAGAGAAATAATTTATACGACATTACACATGAATATAAATCGCATATTGATGCGTGTCGTAACCACAACAAATTAGTGATATTTTTCCACTCAATTAACAAGTAATATGGTGGTAATTAAGTTCGTTCCCACGTGGAGCAAGAGGTTTTAGTTGTAAAATTGTCACAAAAAGGGGGGTTGTTTTATAAAGCAAAAGAAAATAAACAAAGCAATTCAAAGATAAAGTTGAAATAAATAAGAGAGACAAGATCAAGGAATCCTTCTTCGTTGCAAAACAATGATTCAAGTTATGTTTTTCATGCACATGTTATTAGTCACAGATTATCACCAACCGTAGGATAGCAGGTTCGCTTAGCTAACCCCAAAATCCCTTATTTCACTGAGTAACAAGTCCGCTTAGTTATCAGATTCTATTCAAAAGAACCACCTTGAGGTTCGCTTACAAGATGTAATTCCCCGAATGCATTAAGATTTATGAATTTAGGTTTAGTACTAGTAGTTAAACTCGGTTCACTTGGTCCACTTTCTAGCGTTGTTTTCACACACAATTGCTCCACGGAATCCCTCCGCAAGGTCTCGTGTTTGCTACTTATGTAAGAGTCAAGAAACGATTACTTATCCCCTAACTTTCACTAGCTTTAGATCAATTAACAAATCAATTTAGTTGGCCACCCAAACAATCTATCAATCAATCATGAATGTATAAACATTCCTATTAGTAAAAACAAACGATAATCATGTGAAAAACTTCAAAGTAGATTTAAAAAAAAACTCAAAACATGTTAAGAACTAGGAATTCATCCTCAATCAATAAGAAAATTAGCTACTCATGTTTTTGAAATTCACACAAATAATTAAAAGGAGAATTTTTTCAAGTTCACACAAAAAATTAAAAGAAGAATTTTGAAAAGCAAACAAAAACACAAGTGTTGTGTGTGTAAAAGGTGTGTAAAAAAAGTGTGAATAGAAAAGTAGAGAACTTCTCTTGTTTATAGGCTTCAATTTGCTCTCAAAATATTACAAGGAATAGAATCCCTTTCCTTTGTAGCTCAACTTCCAAATCCAAGTCTTCTTCAAATCTTCCATCTTCTCTTTCCAAATTCGAGCCAAATTCTCCATCCAATTCCAAACCCAAGTCTTCACACCCATGAGAAAAACTCACACAAAATTCTGTGATTTTGGTAGCCGAAAAAATCCTAGTACCACCGGAATCCGGGCAGCAAGTTCCCTGCCGGTCACCTGAATTTATCTTCACTGCTAACGGAATATTCCATCTGATACCGTCCAAGTTAACGGTCAAGAGGGTCAACAGTTAGTCAAAAAGTCAAGGGGAGGAGGAGTCATCCATCTTGAATCGCCTTCTCTCGTCCCGGTCTTATCGATCTTACTGGATCTTACTCGGTCGAGTCAAAGATCCGGATCGGTGGCCGAGTTAACTCACGGAGTAGAAATCCCATAGAGCTTCCTCTGTTTGTAGAGCATTTCTATGGCCAATTTCGTGCCGATTTCTCTTCTTCATACCCGTTAAGAACCTAACATACATCTAATATTCAACCAACACAATTGCTGCTTCAAACAACTTTCATTCCTGCAGCATCATCAGCATCACTAACCCATTGTTTCCTCTTTCCCTGCATATCATTACATCTCAAGAACGAGCTTAATTCCTCCTTCGATTCTTCATCACAACTACAGAACTTGAGTCATAACCAAAGACCTATCTCCTCTCCAGCATCAGGTTCATCACATTAATAGCAACTCTCGATTTAATTCATCCACGAACCCTATTCAACAACCACCTAATCTTGGCCACAATCCCATACTTGGTTCAATTTCTCTTCTCCTTGTTCTCGATCTGTGTTGTGTTCAAATTCGATTTGTTCCCCTTTTCTTCTCTTATACTCACAGTACTCCTCATAATTGATAAAGCACTACCCATTTGATTTCTTCTCAATTACAGCAAATCCTGTCAATTTCCTTCTTTGATTTCTCAAAACCAATTCCTGTAATTCACTGTTTATCGATTTAACCCTTTATAGCAGCGACAACCACCAGATCTCATACCTGAAATCTTCGAACCCATATGATTCATCAATTACAGTTCTAATTCCATCTCTTTGATTTAGTAGCAGCAGTCATAGTTGTTCTTCCTTCTTCAATTGCACGAACCCTAATTTATCACCACCTTCTTCCCTGGATCTTCTTTCGCTCCATCTGGAATTCTGCTTAAGACCCATTAGCAGCAACTACTCAATTCTAGTTGTTCTTGTCTTAATTCTCACTTTTAGTTTTCAATTTCTCGCATCTCGATCTCGCAATGACAAAGCGACGCCGGCCGCTTTTGTTACCTCTTTCTCAATTTCAGGTGGAAACAAAACGAGTGAATGAGACTGAGAGAAATCTCTCGATTCTAGGGTTGTGTAATGATTTGGGATCGAGACGCCCAACATAAGAGCCACCCCAGATGGGTGCCTATATTAGGTGGTCACTTCGATAAGGGCTAGCCAAAGTTTCCGGCCCCTTAACCTCTCTGTGGTGCTGTCTATAGTGCTCCTCCAAAAGAGTTGCCCCTTAACATTAACTGGGCTCCACATAGTGTTCGCATTAATAATGACCATTCTGTCTTCTTGGCTTAAATCGGGTGATTTCTTCTTCTTTTCTTCCGTACGACTTCAAAGTAGCTACAAAACTCAAAACAAGCGTAAAGTACATAATTTACAAGAAAAATAGCAAAGAAAGCATAAACTACATATAGTAAATACGGTGTATTCTACACCTATCAAATTCCCCCACACTTAGACTTTGCTAGTCCTCGAGCAAATCAAAATAAAACTTACAACTTCAAAACGTTCAGTCCCAAGCATCCATAGAGCTATGAGGACATAGAGTTTACGCATGCTAGTAATAAGAAGTTAGAAATACTAAAGAACATATTCTCATTCTGAAATGTTGAGTGAGAAATAACCACACCATAATGAGAGAACTCGTGTTTGAGAACGATCAATACGCATTTCGCCTCGACTTCTGCCTCACCAAAAAGGATTTATGATAATTGCACTCAAAAAGACGGTTTTTTATGGGTCTCACATGTGTGCGGTAGGAATGAAGAGAGAAATCTGCAACACGTTGAATGGTGGGAAGGAAAACTTCCAAATATTTTTAAAAACTCACATCTTTTAACATTTTGAAAACCATTTTTCGACGATCTCTAAGAAAGGAAATCAACCACTATTATCGAGGATGAGATACTTACTCACCTTCACATCCGATCGCTAATTATGATAACACCACTCTCACGGCATCCAATAGAAACGTCTTCCGCTCCTCGCTTTATCTTCTTGGTCTTCGGCTTCGGCTTCAACTATTAATGATAAACTCTTGAATTTCGTAATTCCTTGACAATTTGTAACCTTTTTACCTTAAATCCTTGTCGCTTAAAACTTCCTTATAGATTTTCCTTCCC
>JAJJWW010005917.1:0-37218 GCA_023531295.1 Papaver armeniacum | reverse complement strand
GAGAAGAAAGAGACGATGGAAGAAGAGAATAGGGTTTGGTCGAAGGGTATAGGGTAGGTGATTTTTGTTGTGAAGCAGGTGCATCAGGGGAAGATGAGGAGGCCGTAGCGACCGTTGGATGTGGGAAGGTGGAAGATCTCTCGGCAGATACAGGGTTTTGGTGTTGAGCGGGAGTACAAAAGATGATGTGTAGGAGCTGGAGCGAGCGTTGGATGTGGTGATAGTGATCTCAATGGCTCAGGGTGAACGGGCTCGGATCCGGGCTATGGGCTGGGTCTTGGATAGCTTGGGCCCAAGTCTTGTAGATGAGTTGCTACTTGTTGGGTTGCAACTGTTGCGCGCGCGGGCTTTGGCTTTCTGCTCCATAGATGCTCGACTCCAATTCTTCGCTCTTTTGGCTCCTCCGAATCTCCAGACTTTATTTCTTACCTAAAAACACAAAATTAATTAATACAAATATTTATTCTTGAAAACAAAGAAAATACAGAATTTGGGATAATATCTGATTTCTAAGCACAAAAGATGAGTAAAATGCCAATAAAAAGGTGTATAAATATGCAATATTTGGCACTCATCAGACAACCAAGATCTAATGCATCTAAATGGATTTTGGATTTTTGTTTTTCCGGATTTGAATCAAAAAGGAGAGGTGTATGATCATAACCAACTCTAAGAAGATGACTCACCTTTGTGTCAGTGAAACTCTGCTTCCATTGAAATGATGTCAAAGCTCTGTCTATTCTTTCACATATGTTGGCATCACCCTCTCTATTATTGGACCATGTGAATGGAGCTCCTTCATAACCCGCCTTGAAGCCCCAAATAATCTATTGTCCGAATTATGAAAGCTTTGTCATTGAGCTAGTTTTATTTCTACCTTGTTTATCATCTGGGTCTATGATAACATTTAAGTCTCCTATTATGAGCCAAGGTTTATTGACTCGCTGAGCAATGTTAGCAATATATAACCATTGTTCAAATTTGGCTTCCGGATCAACAACACCATATACACAAGTGATTAACACTTATATCTATCCAAGTTTTGTTTCGAAGTGGCACACGTTGAGATTTGATGATATTAGGTTCATTTCTATGTTGTTGTGCCACGCAACGCAAACCCTTTTGCTATTCCCACATAAGGTACAATAAACCAATCAGAGAAGTGAGATTTTTTAATGAAAATTTCCATTCGAGGAAGCGGAGCTTTTGTCTCGGCAAGAAAGACTATGACAGTTTGTAATATTGATTGAGGAGGTTAAAGTGGTCCTGAGTAATTGGATGTCCAATACCTTGGACATTCCAAGAGAGTAGTTTCATAGTGACTCTTCGAAAAAGATTTAAGCCAACTGAAACTATTAGGCTAGGAAAAAGAAAGGAATAAAAATAAGTTGAAATGTAGATAAAATAGGTAAGGAAAAAGGTGAGGATATGTACAGGTAAGAGTGCTTCTCTGATTGAGATACACAACATGAAAAAAGAACATACTAATAAAGATGAGAAGTGCTTCACAGATTGAGATACAGAGTTGGCAGACACTGAAAGAACAAACATGCCAAATACGGAGAGACACAGAAATTCAAAAACAAGAGAGAAACAGAAACTAATCGTTAGGCTAGATGATGATGCGGATTATAAGAAATTTTCTAAGAGAAAGATAATAATTGAGAGAATATTAGACCAAGCTAGGCAACATAAGGAATGCAAGGAAGAGTATAAAGATACTGTTAAGAAATTATCTAAGAGGAAGAAAAAAGGTACATTTACTACTACAAGAGAAGTCACAGGGATTACACAAGATTTAGAAAGAGAAGTTGCAGAATAAACAATTACAAACAAAGTCTCAAATAGATAAGAGGACCCAGGGGCCCTGACAACGCTAAATACACCACATCACCAAATAACTTAAACATGCCTAATTCTTTTGGGGAAAACTTTTGGAAATCGATTTATCACAGAGAGTAAAATTATTCACATAGAAATGTCTTCATAATGCAAAGGTCGATGAAATATAAACTCTCAAGATTCATGAGGGAAGTGCTCCCAAAATGCCATTTCGGGCCTGGATACGATGAAATCATAGAAAACATATTTTTCCGCTATAATTTTCTAAATTGGATTGGGCTAGAATCACAATCCAGTTCTTTTTAACTTTAGTAACACAATTAATTTCGTATACATTTGCTAAGCATGGTTAGAGGAACCTAGTACTAAAACTTTTTTAGAACTAGTCATGACTAAAATCTGGTTTATTTGGGAGAAAAAAATACATTGGGCGTTTGAAAAAAAAAATAGAAAACACATACTAAAATAGCTTTAGAAATCCGAGACATTTGAATTACCTGCATAAGAAAAAACATCAAGAGCAAACCTAGGCAGAAAAATATATCTACACAGATAAAGGAACATTGAAATCACTGTGCACTTCTCACCACAAAATTAATGTGGATGCAAATTTTGAAATCTAAAAATGACCCCAAGCAAGTGTTTCTCTAATCCTTAGAAATGATATAGGTTACTTTGAACAAGGAAGAGCATGACATATCACACCATATAATCTCTAGAAGAAGCAGAGAATTAGGATTACTTCAAGCGGCTTTAGTGGGAGAAGGAACTCAACCTCTCTTTTTCAAAGATAAGGAGATTGCATGAATCTTTTTGACTATCTGAATGGGACTCATCTCTCATCTCTTGGTAGAACCACACTATAATGGAAGAATCGAAATATGAAATCGGCCTCTGCTCCAATTTTCTAAGATTTTTCTTCATTCCTAGATCGGTATACAGTGTTGCTGTAGTTGCAGAAAATCCCACACTACACCCCTCACTAGAATTTACTTAACTAATCCATTTGAAGATGAATAACTATAGATTTTATTGATTATTTTCTAATAATGTTTTACAAAAGAAGATAGAATAGAACTAAGAAATTACAATCACTCTTAATTTTCTCTCTCCTAATGACTTGCTTAACAATTCAAAAAGAACTCTCCTCCAACAGACTTACTCAACCCTTTATATAGGGTATTACATAGTGGATGACAAAATAAGCCATCCTTTATTTTCAGAATGACTCGCGAAGTATCGCAAGTGTATGAATGTTCGTCTTCGCGACACTCTAAATCTCGCCAAATCTTCACATTTTTCTCATGTTCTAGTTGTCGTCATCCATTGCGTCATTAATTATACTTCCTTGCGACATCTTCACAATACTGTCATTTATTAATCTCGCGAGGTATTGATGCTGCGATATTCTGATCCTACATCTTGCCTCTTCTCATGTCTTCTCTGCGAAGGAGAGAATGTCATGAGAACCAATATTTTGAAATGTCGCGATCGTTTATTTTCCACCAAATTTTTTGTCAGCAAGGTTCCGTGAATTTAGGAATGATCGTTTACACGTGTCTAAAATTACCCTTTTCTACCCTTTTACGGTACTTTTTAATGCTATCCTGTTACTCTTTTCCCTGTCTATTTAAAGGAGAATTCATTATCCAATTTCTCTTTTCTTTTACTTCATCTTCTTCATTGTCTGCAACTTTTTTCTACTCTTTCTCTTCATCACCTCCTTTATCATTTCTCCACTATCATTCTTCTGCTACTTTTCTATGGCATCAAGGTTTGTGAATTTTGCTGAATTTAATCATTTTGTGATTGATCTTTCCTGATAAAGTAGTTTTATTCTGATACTGCTCCTTTTTTAATGACTTTCCTGCCATTTTTATTTTAGCAAGAACAAGTCTAGCACCAAGTTCACCGTTGCAAACCCTAACATTCCCATGGGCTCGTAGCCGAAATCCTTTGCTTCTAAGAGAAAGACTGCGAATAACAAGGTATTTAAGAAACATTTACTCTTTTAATAACAATATTGTTGCCTCTGTTTCTTATTTAACTTGTAATTCGCAGGATGACAAAAATGCTGATATATCTCCCAAGAAACCTCGCCATTTTAAACCTCGTCGCACTTTCTTTTTTTTCCTGGGTTCAAACTTACTACTTCTCCTGCAGCATCTCCGCAGGGTAATTCATCTTCTCTAGCGATGTCTTCGCAAGATAAACCAATTCCTTCTTCTCAGGACAACCTACCTTCTCTTGCGATGATATCGCATGATAAACTAGTCCCTGAATTTTCCGTTAATGAAATTCTTCAAAATGAACCCCTCTCCACTTTTACTCTTAATACCTCTATCTCATCTCCCCTTGTTGATCAAGCTCCTTCGACTGGCATTCTTATGACTAAGGATGACTCAACTTTTGCCTCTTCCTCCATCATTTCCTCTTCCTCTGAATCTATCTCTCTTACTAAAGAAAACTTAGAAGGTATAGATATAGCTTTTAAAGTTTTATCAGCTACCATGAATGATGTTAAGAAAATCTCCACTGATCCTGTCAGATCTAGTGTTTATGAATCTTTGAGTAAGTATTTTGGTTCTGATACAATGTCGCGAGCATCCTTGGAACAAGAAATTAAGATCTTAAAGAATAGCCTTCATAATACTTCTCTGGATCGTGACAATCTTCGCAGGAAGAATGAAGAACTAAAAGGTATCATTTCCTCCCCCCATCTTTTTTTTTTTTTTTTTTTTTGAAGACTTTGTTCGCCTTTCAAGCTTTGAATCAGAAACGTAAAATGGAGATATATCAAGTGGAATCTATCGTGGAAGAAACTCGAACGGAAAGAGATGCTTGGATGGAGCAATATAACCGATTAGATAACCTCCATACATATTCTGTTGACCAGATAAATAATCTTACCCAAGAAAACGCCTACTTAGTCCAGAAACAAGAATTATTAAGTAACGAATTGTCGCATCTCTCATATTCTTTGACTAAATCTAATTTGGAGTTGGAAACCTTATCAGATGAAAATGGAACTTTGTCCCAAGAGAAGCGAGCTTTGTTGGATAAGGTGGCTATATCCTCGCAACAACTTGATGTTTGTCGAAAAGCACCGAATGAGCAAGAACAATCTATCTCGCTCATTGAAAAATAAACTCAAAGAAACCACTACCGAAAGAGATAAGCTTATTCAGGGTAGAATAACCCTAAGTGTGAAAACAAACCAGCTCAAGGATGAATATACCAAGTTAAAAGAATCTCATTCCTCCCTTGCGAAGGAAAATAATTTATCGATGTCTAATGAAAAAAGCTTGCGTTCTCGGTTAAAAAAGGTCTTGTCGGTGATGGTTTTGATAATGCCATGGATCATTTGGAGAATAGTTGCTTGGCCCCGACCCAACATCTTATCTCGCAAAAGGAAGGTAGTCATAAAATTTGACCGCCTCATCCGCTGTTTTCCTTTTCTAATTTCTTACATTACTTTTTATTTTTAACTCTCTTTGTTCTTTTATATTTTCGCAGAATCTGAGAAAGATCTTCGCACTTCTCTGTCTACTTTGGAATCCTCCCATGCCAAGATTCGCAAGGAAAATACAACACTTGTCGCTACTCTTGCCCATTCTCGTGATCGTGCCGCAAGAAGGCTTAATTATCTTAGCCATCTTAAAGATATCCAAAGTAGGAATCAACAGAAGGCACTTCTTCGTCAATTTCATCCCAAAGCTGAAGTTTTTGTGAATGAGATCTTACTTTCTAAATCCCTTGAACCTGTCTCTATTGAACCTTTGGAAGTTGAAGATGATGAAGTTCCTAATTCTCCTGATAGCGATTACGATTATGAAAGCTGCGAAGATATCGCGAACAATGAAATTGTCGATAAGAATCTTCATGAAAAATCTTCTGATGAAAATCCTCCAATTGGCGAAGATGAAGCTGAGAATCCAAATGAAAAAACTTCTGATGGAAATCCTCCAACTAGCGAAGGTGAAGCTGATAAAATTGTTGAAGAACATTTATCATCTCCTGTTGCCGAGAATGCCGATGTAGATGTAGAAAATTAAGCTACTCCTGCAATTTTATATCTTCCAGTCTCTTTTTCTGTATGACTTTTTGCATGAGATGCTTTTCAATTTCTGTTGAAGTACTCTTTTTGATTGGAAAGACCAAGTCCCTTGATGAATAATCCCTTATCTTCTCTTTCTATCTCATTTTAGATTTGCAATTTTAATCTCGCAAGCGTGTTCGCTTACCTTTATTTATGTTGAAATTTATCATTGCGACAAGATCGCAGGATATCTTCACAAATGAAGAAATCTATTGATATTGTCTTATCATTGATTGTGTGGTCTTATTTTGCCTTCCTAATTAAAGGTCTTATTTTGCCACCCCTCGTTGCGACAAAATCGCAGGACGTCTTTACATTTTCATGTAATGACCCATTGACCTTGTCTTATCATTTCTTAAGTATTTTTGCCTCTCGCAGATATTTTATTCGCGACAATATGACAGGTTTAAATATTCTTGCGAATGTAAAATCCTATGACATTGCCGTCTTCACGACGAAATCGCAGGACGTCTTTACATTTTCACGCAAAAACCCATTGATCTCGCCTTATCCTTGCGTTAGTATTATTGCCTCTACAGGATCATCGCACAAATATGACAAGCCTAAATTTCCTTGCGAAAATAAAGCCTCATGACATTTGCGTCTTTTGACACTTATCATCTCCCTAATGGAGGGTGCCGCCCTTATCTTCTCCCCCGGTTGCCCCTTCAAGGAGGCGTACATCGGCCATACAAGACTAGATCCTCCCATCCGGTCTTAACAACAACCAGCTTGTTTTCGCAGCCCCTTATCCCTTATACCTATATGGTTTATGGTTACGAGACTGCACCCTAAGTGGAGTTTTCTTCGGGCCGAGTGCAACATATACCAAGACTTGCCAAGAATGGCCGAGACACTTCAAATGCCCCAGGCACTCTTGGCTCAACCGTGTACCCCGGTGACTTGATCATACACTGACTCCTTGGAAGAGACCCTCGGGCGTCCAACCAGGGTATAACCTTATATATATAGTTGGAAATCCAAGGCATCTCTCCCGGATAGGCTTTCATGGGCCCCAAATCTCCATGACTCAGGTTCCAGGAGCGGTGTAACCTTTCCCCTGAGCCATGTCAAGAGATACCCCCTTATATGACGCACTTTAGGTCTTACATTTGCCTCTTGCGAAATATCATTCGCGAACTAGGGTGTACGCCATAAAGGTTCGTCCCATTCACTCACTCATTCATTTTGTCAATTCATTCAATCATTCATTTTCGATAATGTATTGTTTGCGAGACATTCGCACAATCTTTCTCTATTTTATTCAACTTCGCAATCATTCTGTCGCAAAAACATTTCATCCAAATTCATTTCATTTCCTCCATCTTTTATGGGTAATACTTCTTGAGATACAACCTATTCCATGGTCTATCCAATCTTTGTCCCACATCTTTCCCTTCAGGATCCATTAATCTATATGCCCCTGTGCCAACTATTTCCTTAATGATATAAGGTCCATCCCATTTTCTTGCCAATTTACCACCACTTTCACGCTGATATATTGGTGTCTCTCGCAGCACCAGATCTCCTGGTTGAAATTCACGTATCTTGACACGTTTGTTATATTCTCTGGCCAATCTTCGCTGATAATTCTCCATATGTTGTAGTGCTCTCTCTCTTTTTTCTTCTAATTCATCTAATTTGATTAAAATGTTACCCGCACTAAGATTTTTCTCCCAAACTTCTTTCTTTGTTGTTGGAATCATAACTTCTGTCGGGAGTACAGCTTCAACCCCATATGTTAAACAAAAAGGTGACATGCCTGTAGCTTCTCTTATAGTTGTATTATAAGCCCATACTGCATTGGGCACTTGTTCGCACCATCCTTTATTGTATCCTTCTAACTTCTTCTTCAATATGTCTCAATTAATTGTTTTATTTGTCGCTTTTCGCCTCGGCCATTAGCTTAGCGGGTATAGAGGAGTTGATTTTCCACATCGTATCCGAAATGCATTAAGCATCAATTCTATATTTTGTCCTTCAAATCGTTTCCCATTGTCGGATACCAATTGTCTTTGGAATCCCAAATCCGCATATAATGTTCTCAAATATGAAAGTAAAAATATCTTTATCGCGAATGTGTTGTACCGCTTTCACCTCTGCCCATTTTGTGAAATAATCGGTGAGCGACAATTAGATATCTTCTCTGTCTGTTCCTGGTAGGAATGGTCCCACAATATCTAAGCCCCATTTTCCAAAAGGCCACACACTTGTTGAAGAATTTAATGGCGCTCCCGGTGCATGTATCTTCTTCCCATGTCTTTGGCAATCTTCGCAACGCCTTGATATTTGTTTCGCGTCCTCATGCATATACGACCAGAATAGCCCCCCGCATTTTTGCTTTATATGCTAAAGATCTTCCACCACTATGATTACCAAAGATCCCCGCTATGCAACATCTTCAATATGGTTTCTCCTTCCTTCCTTGTTACACATCTGAATGAAGGTCCATTAAAAGATCGTCGGTATAGTACTCCATCTCTTAATTCATAATTTGTTGCACGGCTTTTTAATTTGTGTGCCTCTAATCTATTTATTGGTGTTTCCCCTTTCATCAGGTATGCATGAAGTTCTGCTCTCCAATCTTCTTCGCAAAGTGTTTGTGTTCCATCTTCTATTAGCATTACATCTGTTTCCTGCTCTTCTTCTTTATTAATTGACGGTGTTAAAAGTGTTTGTATTTTTATATTTCTCGCAGTTGGATCTGTCATCATACTTGATATAAAGGCAAAAGCATCTGCGAGTCTATTGTTTCTCCTTGATATATGTCTCCATTTTATTTTCTGTATCTGCACCGATGACAGATCGTCAACAAGTTTCTTGTACTTTTGCAAAGATAGTTCATTTGTAGTATATTCCTCTTTTATTTGGCGAATAGCCAATTGCGAATCACTGGTAATCCTCACATTTTCCAATTTCATTTCTATTGTGAATCGCAAAGCATGTATTATAGCTTCATATTCTCGTTTCATTATTGGTTGACGCAAACTCTAATCAAAGAAAAAGCCATTTTATTGCCTTCCGCGATATCACAACAATTCCAATCCCATTACCTTCTCCATTAGATGACCCATCTACTAATATTTCCCATCTATTTGGCTCGGTTAACAAGTCTTTTGGATCTCAATGTTCTTCTTCTACGTCCATCATTTGTTCTACCGGGTTCATCCTCTTCCAAAGGAAATTCTCGCTAGAAAGTCTGCGACCACTTGTGATTTTGGTGAAGACAATATTTCGTATTTGAGTTTGCAATGACTTATTTGAGCATTCCATCTTTCAACTCTTCCCGATCTTTTTGAATTTTTCATTACTGATTCGATTGGTATTTTTGTCACTACCTTAACAATGTGCGCTTGAAAGTATATGCGAAGTTTAAATGTTGCGTAAACTAATGCCAAGATTAGTTTTTCAATTTTTGAGTAATTCCTTTCTCGCGGCATTGAAAGTTTTGCCGATGTAATAGATTGGTTTCTCTACACCCTCTGCGTCTACTCGCAAAGCAATACCGCACTTAATGCATGCGAGGTCGTCGCAAGATAGATCAATAATTCTTCTCCGGTTCTCGCTTTTTGTAAAATTGATATATCCATTAAATGTTCCTTTATTCCTTGTAAGGCTTTCTCACACTCGTCTTGTCCATCTAAACTTTGATCCCTTTTTGAGAATGTTGAAAAAGTGCTTGCATTTATCGATGATCGCGAGATAAACCTTCCTAGCGAAGCTAGTAACCCATTTAACTTCGAACATCTTTTACTGTCGCGGTGTTGGCATATCGCGAATCGCTTGTACTTTCTCGGGTCGACTTGGATTCCCTCTTTTGATACGATGTAACCTAAAAATTTTCCCGATGCAACTCCAAAGGTGCATTTTTCTGGATTTACTTTGATGTTGAAATGTCTCATTTGTTCAAAAATTTCTTTCAGATCTTGTATGTGGTCTTTTGCTTTCTTACTTTTTATTAACATATCATCTACATACACCTCTAATGTCTTGTGTATCCATCTCGCGAATACCTTTTCCACCATTCTTTGGTATGTTGCTCCGGCATTTCGCAAACCAAATGGCATTTTTGTATAACAGTATAATCCTCTTGGAGCAAAGAAAGCAGGATGTTCTTGATCTTCTTCGGCGAGAGGAATTTGATTGTAACCTTTATATCCATCAAGAGATGATATCCTTTCGTTTCTCGCCGCAGACTTCAACCAATTGTGGAATATCTGTAACGGAAACTATCTTTAGGACAAGCTTTGTTTAGATCGGTAAAATCTATACAAATTCTTATCCCTTTTTTCTTCTTTGGGACTATAACCATATTTGCTATCCATTCGGGATATTTTGCTTGTCTAATGATTCCTGCATCTAGCATTTTCTGCAACTTTTCTTCTATTTGAGGATGATATGCTGTTTTCTAATTCTTTGTTTGAATGGTCTTACATTTTTGTCAATTTCCAATTTATGACAAGCCACAGATGGATCTATACCAGGCATTTCATCCATATCCCACGCGAAAATATCTTTATAATCTCGCAATAAATCAATAGTTCTTCTTTCTTCATCTACTTCCATTTTAGTCCCAATTTTTAACATCTTGGGTTCTTCTTCGGTTCAACATTCACTTCTTTTGTTTGTTCTGCTGCGATATAGCTAGCTTTCGGTTCTCCCATAGGGGTTGGTCCTTTCATTTCCTTATCCTGCGAGATTGCGCTAGGTATTCCTTTTCCTTCTTTTGCTCTTACCATGTAAATTTTAAATTCTTCTTCTTTTTTAGCTGCTTTTACCATCTTCTTGCGATCTTTTCGCTTCTTCACTCGTTCTTCATAATGCTTTACTTCGTCTTGATGATATATTCTCCCTTTATCAATATCTCCTCTGATTTCACCAATTCCAGTTGGCATAGGAAACTTGATACGCTGATGAAATGTTGACGCTACAGCCTTAATTGCGTGTACCCATGGCCTCCCTAGCAACACGTTGTATGGCGATTCCATATCCACTACACTCAATGTCACTTGTGTTTCAATTTCTCCAAGCAGAATTCGTAATTTTACCTCTCCTTTAGGTTTCGTTATAGATTTACCAAAACCATGGATATAATACGCTGGGGAAATCATTTCTTCATCTTTATATCCTAATTTTTTGTAAGTATGGTAAAACATGATGCTCACCAAACTCCCTGTATCCACCAAAGTTCTATTTATTGCCCATTCTTCCGCTGCTTTTGTTGGTCCTTCTCCATTTTTGCATGCATTTATTGTGATCACTAATGGGGATGTATGGCTCAAACCCTCTTTAGGTATCTCCGCTGCTGTGAATGTTATTTTCTGTTTTTCCCACTCTTTCAAAGACGATGTCTTCTCCCCATCTATAATCTTCTTTCCTTCAAAATCTCGTTTATGTATTCTTCCTCTGATGTTTTCATGAAATTCATTAATCATTGCTTTTGTAATTATATTGTACTCCGTATTTTCATCATATTCCTTGTTTTTTAACTTCTCTCCCTCATCTGATTTAACATTTCTCTCTCTCATTTTCTTGATTCGAATAATTTTGATTGCAATCTTTTATCTTCAATCCTCTTTCACCCTGTTTCTAGCGCATATGTAGTGAATTTACTCAACTAATCCATTTGAAGATGAATAACTATAGATTTTATTGATTATTTTCTAGAAATGTTTTACAAAAGAAGATAGAACAAAACTAAGAAATTACAATCACTCTTAATTTTCTCTCTCCTAATGACTTGCTTAACAATTCAAAAAGAACTCTCCTCCAACAGACTTACTCAACCCTTTATATAGGGTATTACATAGTGGATGACATCTAAGCCATCCTTTATTTTCGGGAATGACTCGCGAAGTATCGCAAGTGTATGAATGTTCGTCTTCGCGACACTCCTAAATCTCGCCAAATCTTCACATTTTTCTCATGTTCTAGTTGTCGTCATTCATTGCGTCATTAATTATACTTCCTTGCGACATCTTCGCAATACTGTCATTTATTAATCTCGCGAGGTATTGATGCTGCGATATTCTGATCCTACAGTTGCTGACTTATTAGCTAAGGAAGCAAAACATTTTACTTGTGTTTTTAACTGAGAAGTCACTCCCCAATCTTGTATTATTAATGCTCTAGCAGTAGATAAATCTAATGCTAGGAACACTTCTAACCCTGCATTAGATGGCTCTACTGTAATTATACCACGGGTTTCTAACACCCTAGGTTAGTCTTCTTTTAATTAAACCAATTAATTTGCAAAAAAAAAAAGAAAAAGAAAATCTTTTGGTTCGCGGATGAGCGACTGAATACAAGTGGATTCACGGATAAAAAAAATGAAATGAATTTGGTAAATGCTGAAATACTAATATAACAAAGATTACTGAAATTTAAGTAATTACAACGTAGAAATAACAAGAGCAATATAAAGTATAAATAACTTCTGGCAACTAAAAGTAAAATGCTCATCGATACGAAGACTGGGACCTAATGAATAAGAATATATATATATACATTATTACCTGCCAAGAGAGAATAAGGGAGGAATCGATGAATGAGAAAATTGGGGAACAAAGTTCTTTGAAGAGTCCTAATAAATATGAAACAAGATTAATTTTTTACAACAACGCTGTCCTTAAGATCAGGTGTCCAACGGATGGGTAGTGTTTCACACGCTTTCTATACGTGAAAATTTCGCATTTCAAAAATCCATCCTTGTCCAACCCACCGAGAGATGGATTAATTATATTAGGTTAAATCCATCAAAAAATGAATTATATTAGGTTAAATCCATGAATTCGGGTGGTTTCCTCACCCTTAATTTTTGGAGGTGGATTCTTTTTTTATTTGGGGAAACATAATCCATATTACCAAAAGGGTACCAAATTTTTTGGGAGAACTACCAATCCATATGAGCTAAATGAATCTTGCCAGTTGGATCTGTGGGATTTGGTCCATGATGTGTTTGACCAAAAGTCAAACTCTATCTTGTGCAAATATTGTTCCTAAAATTTAGGAACTTAGGGTCCAAGTTAGGAAAACTTGTTTCCAAAGTAAAGTTTTCTTAAGGGCCTAGTTTTTTTCCTTAGCATTGCCAATCATCTTCCCCGGAGGCTAGATCCTGAAATTCACAACGATATTATTAGAACTAGATGAAATAGTTGAGGGTACGAGGAAAATACCAATAGAGAATAAATTACAAGATTATTTTGGAATATGAGGACATTAACGAGAGTTAGGTGAGGAGAAAGTTGGACAGATCCAATTCCGACGATAACCGAGAATGAACTATCAGCTACCCTGATTTTTTTTTATTACCATGACATGGTCAATAATATCGAAGTAATTGAGTCTCCATTATCAAGAATCCAAATATACAAAGAATTTAAGTAACTAGAGACGACGTTATCAGTGATATGACAATACCGAGGTGACTCTTGGTTTCCCTAAGACAAGGATTAATGCTCCAACAACCTCGTCTGCTTTAAATGTAAGGTTCCGGAGGACCTCAATGCTTTCGACATAGGGATTTGATGAATGCCATGAAAAAGGTTTATGTTACCTTGATGTTCTAATGAACGAGAAGGGATTTATACGGGTTGGAGGATAAGGTACAAATTGTAGAAGATTCTGAGAAAGTTACTGGACTTGTTTCTTTGTGAAAGAAGACGCTCCAGGAGAGGCTTGTTTTGCTTGAGATTCTGATGATGTCATTTGCATTGCTTTACTGGCAAAGTTTCTCTTGGGATTTGAAGCTTCAAGTGTGGGTGAAACTTCCAACACTTCTCACGAGTGTGCCATGGTTTCTTGCAATGATCACACCATGGTTTCTTTTTCTTTGCTTCATCTACATCAGGTCCATGGGAAACAAAAACTGAACTCTCATGCTGAATCTGGGTGTGTAGAAAAACTCGTTTTCTAGCTTCCTCTTACCTCAACTCTGACAATACTTCCCTTAACTTAGGAAGTGGCTTATTGCCCAAAATCCCACCTCTTATTTCATCTAAACTTGGGTTCACTCCATCCAAAATTAAATAAACACAATCATTTTTCACGATTAAAAAAACGAATACAATCATTTGGATTTTCCTATTCATCAACACAATATTGGCCTAACTCTTGCCACTAGGCCACATCTCATTGAAGTATGTTAGGATGTCTCTATCACCTTTCTTTGTACTACACAATTAAGATTTCAACTAAAATATTTGTGATGAGCTTTCGGAGATCCGAATACGTTGCAAGAACTTGTCCCAAATTTCTTAGGCGGTACTTCTGAATATATGTGGTTTGGGATGGAGCTTTCATGGATTGGAAAAGCCATCCAGTAACCAAGGAATTTTTAAATCTCCAAGTTTTAAATTTTAAATCTGATTCAACTTTTTTTTTTCTCATCACTAGTAAGGTATCCAATCTTTCCACGACCATTTATAGCTAATTTAACAGATTTTGTCCATTATAGATAAATTATATCATTTAATGATGAATACTTATGTGGTAAGAAGAATGATCAACAATGGTGTCAACACTGCTTGTTACGACTGAGGTTTTTGAAGTTGTAGTTTCGGCAAGACTTACTCAAAGTTTCCAACTGAGTTCATTTTGATAGAAAAAAGAGAATTAAGAGTCAAATTTCAAAAGGACTTAAGATGTGAAAATGCAGGGTATACAGATTACATCCAACTTTTTCGTTCGACAACCTGTATAGACAAAACTTAATACAATTTCAAGTAGATCAACTTAACACTACACGAAATCAGGGATTTTGTAACAGTCGAATTTCTAACGGATATTTTTTAAGTAACTTCGTATCGACGTTGGTAACTTTGTAACGTTGGATAATCGTTGCAATAATTGGTATTTGTTACAGAGTTTCGGGAGGGTTGTGGGTAATTACCTTCCTATCCTCAACTTAAATTTTCAAGTTACATTGTTACCCTCCATTACTACTATTAGCACCTCTATTACTACTATCAGCTCCCAATTTCATCTCACACTCAAGGGCTACCCAGCCTCCCAACATTTTTTTTCCCATTATAACTCTTCATTTTAATTACCGAAAATCAGAAAATAAAACTAAAATCAATGAAATTAGTTTTTTCGTTTTTTTTTTAATTATGCGAAAATTAAAAGAGAATAAATATGTCAAGAACAACTGAGAGCCTGAGACATTTATCCACCCATTTCCCTTTTCCTCTCCGTCCATTTTACTCCATCGATTTGAGCTTCGGAAACATCGAGATGCAGGTGCATAGAACTTCATTAACAACACGAATCAGACAATTTTTCTGTGAATCATCGATGTAACCCTAAATTTATAGCATGTCTTATCTACAAAGTTTAATGGTTAAGCAATAAACCTCGTATTGTATTCCTTAATACTATGTCTAACTAGAGTGTCATTCATGCTTCATAGTTTTGTTTTCAATATGCATGACTTGAAAGATACGTTAGGGAATGAAACAGTTCAAGTCAAATATCACTAACCTCAAGTGGAAGGATGATGTTGTCGTTGTAGCTCCTTATTTCTTCACTTCTTCAAGTCTTCGCAATACTTGTAATGTCTCATATCTTAATACTTTCAAGCTAACCTATACGAAGTTGACTCTAGTACATAATCAAGAGACTCTTAAAATGAGTTTTTGCTCACTAAAATATGACAACCAAACTTGACATACCAACGCTTGGTGGGTTCAATCGAGCTATGCTCTAACAGGTTCGACTTCATTACCCTTTGTAGCCAGCCTATCTTCGAGTCTCTTGGCAAGTGGTACGTCGTCTTCCGCTGATGTCTGACTTACCCCAGGTTCCTTATCCTTTAATATAGCATAAACGTAAAAAACAAATGAGAGACTAAAAAAACAAAAAAATGAACGAATATAAAATATGTATTGTTGGATTCTTTTCTATACAAAACATATGTACTCTTAGTTTCAGTGAGTACTGAACAAATGTACTGTTGGTTTTTCCCATGTTACGGAACATATTGGATGTTACTTTTCACTTTTTTGCTAATTATAATTACCTTTTGTATCTCAGCAATTTTTTTGAGAGTCTCAGGATATGCATTAGCTTTTTCGGCGCTCATAATCTTCTTTATTCGAGCTTCCTCTGCCTTTTCAGCATCTAAAACTGGAGACTTATGTGGAATCGGCAACATTAGTACATATGTTAAAGCATCATTAGTAAAAAAACATAAATTCATTAAAGAAGTAGATTTAGGTACGTACTAAATTCACAACACTCTCTGATTCTTTGTAGCTTTCTCCTTCAGTGGGGTGTTGCTTTTTGTCATTCTTAATTTTCTTCTTCCTTTCTACTTCATTGAATGGAATGGGATCCCAAGGTTTCCTTGTTTCCTGCATTTTTTTGAAACAAATCAGACAACAAAGTATTTGACGAAAAATTGATATATGTATTGGTGGTTCTATGTATCAGAAGAATATACGTACTAAAAAATATATGTACTAGGTGTTATTAACATGTTCATACCTCTTTTTGAGGTTGCTGAAGTTCAGCTTTCTCAGTTGCAGGATTCATATGATCTTATTCGGGTGCAGCTAGATCAATTGATGAAGCTTCATTAAGTGTAGGTACAATATTGATTTGAGCTTCCTCAGTCGAGGGATACATTTGAGCTTGATCTGATGCTGCTATAACAACTGGAGCTTCATTAGGCACAGGAGCATCTGCAAGATGGATTTGAGGTGGATCAGGTGCACCTAGATCAATTCCAGGCTGATGCACCTCTTCTCCATTTTCAACATTTTGATCATTTGGTCCTAAACCTAAGTCAAAAGTTGGTCTTGAAACTTGTGATGGAGGATCCAGATATTTAGCATAATATTTATCGAAGATTTGAGTTGGGTAAATTTTTTCCAAGCTTTCTAAACTACCAGTCGATGGGTACTCCAGATTAAGACTTCCTAAGGATGAATAAGGATTTCCCATAATTTCAGCTTGTAGATATTTTGAGTACTCATTGGTATAAATACCCTTGCCATGGATGGCCAGGTCAATGAGTTTCTCTATCGGCACATTATGCAGTTCTTTGAGACTCGTTAGCTCACAAACCAAGGGCATAAACTGCATATTCGAAAACATATTTTCAAGCGAAGCACCCTACATAAATGAAGTGCCAAACCGTATTATTTTATAGTATGACAAAGGATAAACTAGTGTAACGTTCAATTTTCTCACTTGTCTCTCTCTCTAAGAGAACTAATTTCGGCATCAATATTACCCAGAACTTGTGTCGCTGATGTTTGTTGGAGTTCATCCTTTTCAGCCTGTTTTCAACATATAATGATATGTTTTTGTTCAGTATTGCAGATACAATAAAACTTCGATAAATTAATAGTCTTGGGACTGCTAAATTCTATCAATTTAACAAATTATTAATTTATCGATAAATTAATAAATTATTATTATATCAAAACATACCAAATTTAACTTTAAATTTATAAAATAAACGTGTAGTATCAAATATCTAGAGATTTAATTTGCAAGTCAAATTGTTTTCTTATTATTTTATGGCATATTATGTGTATAAATGTATATATTTTAATGTTAAAATTAAAATCAGAAAAAAAAACACAATAAAATCATTTCAAAACTTCTCATAGTAGTACATATGAAGTCCAATATATTATAAATGCGTACAAAAACAAATAACCGGTAGATGTCTATTTTAATAAGCATCGTAATATAATGCTATCACACTGATTATTGATTTATATATTAGTTGGGCCCTATTGGAAGCTTAAATGTTTTATTATCTTATAAATTTAGCGAGGTTATTATTTTAGCACATTGGCCCGTGTCGGGACTGACAAAAAATATTATCTCAGCGAAGTTATTAATTTATCGCGGATAAATTTAACGAAGTTCTACTGTATGTACTTGTATGCTTTTCAATATAGTGGATATGTACTGACAAGTTTTTGTTTTTTAAAAATAAAACTAATACTAGAAGGATTATAACTTACCTGTGATAGTTGTGGCATGCTCTTTTCCTCTTGCAACTCTTTCACCTTTCGCTCCAAATCAGATCGAGCCCAAGGTTTAAACTATGAAACCTCAAGAGCGTATTGTGTGGGATTTTCTTCAGAGCTCCCCATAACAGGCATAGTTGGAGTAGCATTTCCCTGTTCATTCGATTTTTCTTGTGTATCAACTTGAATTTCCTTTTCATCCTCTGTTACTATGGGATTAGTTGCTGATGGAATTGTGTTGTCTGAATTACCACTCAAATGAACATCTTCTTCTGAGCTACTGCTAGATTCTTCTTCTTCCGAGTTTGGTTGTGGAGGTGGGTAAGATCTGTGATATATATCATTCAAAAGCTCTTCTAGTTTACTTACATCAGTGGGGAGGCCGTCCTCTTTCCTGCTCTGTAACTCACCCCACTTTGATGCAATTGTAAGCCTCGAATCCTCATGCTTTACTTCCAAATCCTCAAACTTTTCTTGCCAATCTTCTTTTAATGGTACGTCTTCAACTGGAAGCCTTTGAGCAATTTTATTCAACATTTCTTTTTCATCAAGAGTATATTCATCCTTAAATTCTTCAGAGAACTGGAAAACAAAATGAAAGTTCACCAGTTTTTGTATTAGTATAACGTATATGTACTCAAATCAATAGTACATAACACACACACACACACAATCATTTGGTCAAACATAAAACTGCTTTTCTGATAGTTTCTAAAACAACAAATCATTTCATGTATGAAAACATAAATAATTATGTTTAATGGACCCACTTTAATCAGTTTTTGAAATATGTACTGGTGCATCATTGTCTCCTAAACCAAAACGACAAGAAGCATAATGATATAAAACTTATCCTAGTAATATGTACTATTTTTCCTTGGGGGCTTACTGTGTATTGCGAAGTCTCCATATCCTTTAGAAACTCAACAAATATTTCTTTGATGTTCCACCTTGCCGCTCTCGGCAGGTATCGATCATCTGGTAACGTCAATGGTTTCACCGAGTGAGTATGCTCCGCATACAACAACTGTAGCAAAATAACAACAATGGAATCAAATGCAAAATCTTAAGTTGACAGTATAGGAAATATGTACTTGAAAAAAAAAAAGCTTGTACTACACAATCATACCAGCAAATAGACGACACAACCAGTGATGTCCTCGGGAGTGTTGTAGCTCTGATTGATTTTTTTTCTCTAAGAAACTATGTACCAGGTATGGCCTAGATATATTCTTTGACTTCTTGAGATCATCAACTAAACCAAAGTACTTTTCTTTAAGTTTATGAGCATCTTTTGTTGTAAAAACAAAGTAATACACATAAACAGGCATAGTAGCTTGACCATATCTTCCAGAGTTTGTTCAGTTTCTACTCTTGGTATCCTGTACTCAATATCTTCATCATCTTCACTATCATGTACTTGTTCACTTTCAGTATCATCCTCATTGTCTTCATCAGTGTCTTTGCCACCTTCAGATTTAGAATTCCAATCTTTTCCATTCTTCGTCTTGATTCCAGTACGCTTGAGCAGGTTCAGGATCGCATTTTGTAGCATTGGTCTTGTAACCATGTTGATGCTGCCAAAGTGTCTAATGTAGAATAGTTTCTGTCTCCATCCACCGCCTCCCATCAAAATGGTTTTATCAGTTCTTCTTCCCGCCATTCTTGGCATTCCAAACATTACACCCATTTTTTCTGGTGTCGACGTGACAACGTGTGTTTCACCTCTTCTAACAAACTCAAATGTGAGCTCATTCTTGACTCGACCCCTTTTGTAACACTTCAAGTACTTTTTAACTGCACCTTGTAACTTTTCCCAATGACTTTCTGTGTACTTAGTATGCCAGAACATTAAGAATATCTGTGCATAAGAAGATTCACCTATCTTTTGTAACTGGGCTTCATTCAAAGTATAATTACTCGCCTTCATTTTGGCAACCAGGCTATGTAATGCCGTGAAACCAGACCTGTACAACTTTCTAACATATTTTGGCACAACCTTACCTGCAAAATTTAATTAGTTTTATTTCAGTATAGCATTTATGGACTGCACATTCATCATCTCTGAAACACAAACAATCAGTATTGGCCTTATGTAATGCATATCACTGGTTGATTATGATTATTTTGTGTCACAAACAATCATGTAAGGTTAGCATAATAAAAAAATTAATGAATTTAGAGTACATAAACATTGTTATGGCTCAGTATTGCAAATATAGGCATGCCACACACTGTTATTCAACAGTTTTTGAATTATGTACTGACAATTTATGTGCCAGAAACACAAACAATGATAGATAAACACATAAACAATGTTACACATTCACTATTGGACTTATGTACTGCCAAAAAACACCCTAATTCATAAAAAACCCCAGTATTTGATATATGTACTATTGGTTCTATGTATCAGAAAAAAAAATAAAACACATTGCATGTCACTTTTGATTATTATTCTACAGTTTTTTAGTTATGTACTGCCAATTCTAAGTGCTAGAAACACAAAACAGAAGTTGCATGTAAAGTATGATGGGTATTCATCAATTTTTCATCAGTGCTTCACATATGTACTGGTGGATCTATGTCCCAGAAACACAAAAAACATACTAAAAGTGTTAGAATCGGTACCTTTTTTCTGATTTGCTGCCTTTTTACTCTGTGTTCTTCCTTTTCCTCTTTGTAAATCTTGAGATTCATCTTCCGATGAACTTTCAGTAGCTTTCTTCTTTGATTTTGTGTTACAACCTTTTTACTCTTTTTCCTCGTTGATTTTCGTCTTGAAATTCCTGATTCTTCTTCTGATGACCTAGGAGTAGACTATCATCCTTTATTATTTCTTCTTCTCTGATTGTTTTTCTGATTTTTCTAGTAACCATTATCAGATTCTAGGTTTTGCAATTTGTAAAATCAGAATCGTTGTTTTCAAAATGAATCTCTGATTTTGGGTTTGTTGACTCTCTCTGATTTGGGTTTTCTCTTCCTTTTGAGAAGGATTTTGAGATCTGTTTATAGCTCACTGAAAATTGATTGAGATTCTCTCTGAAAAGTGGTAGGCTTTATCTGTAATGTTAAAAATCATTAAATGATTTTCTCTGAAAATTGACCGTTTTCTGCGGTTTTGTACGGGAAAGAAAACCGTAGATCGTGCGTGCCTTCTTCACACGTGGTTACTACTAGGGTAAGCTGGTCATTTTGCTATTTTCAAAATACTATGGACCTAATGATAAGTCTAAAGTGAAAACTACCACCACACACATTTTTTAGATTTTTCCCACCCTCAAACCCACGGGCATGAAACTTCAGGTACGCACCCATTTTCTGGGTGAAAATTTCTTATACACCCACAATTTATGAAATTAGGTTCTATCACATCTTTTTTCGATTAAAACCCATTTTCCTTCCGCTAAAGAAAGAGAGGCAAGATATTTAGAGAGTTGGAGAGGAGATCAGCAAATTACAAGAGGGTTCGCAGTAATAGCAGCAGCAACAGAAGCAAATCTATAGCAATGGAGAATATGAGTCATAACGACTATTTTTTTTGTTTGTAAAAACTAGGTTATGTTCTTTTTCTGATGCCGATTCATCTGGTGGTTGCTGTCAAATTTTTTAGATTGAATTCAAGAAGGACGGGAAGGATATGTATTTGATGTACATGGAATTGAAGACGAGAGGGAATCAAATATTTTGTTTTTTTTTTTTTGCTCAGTTAGATCAGAAATTGGTTATCGATCCATTTTGGATTTGGTCGAGAAATGATGTGCTGCCATTGATTTTTGATGAAACACGGTGATGCTGAGATGAAAAGGTATTCCTGAATCTTATATTATTAAATATCTAATCTAAAGAGATGAGTACGTACTAGTGGTATGTAGTCTGTTTTTCCCTTTTTTTTTCACTTGCTGCCTCTCTTTTATTTTTAAGGATTTTAGCTATGTGCTTGTTTTGTTACTTTGGAAATGAAAATTATACCATCTCTCATGTATGAACAACCTAAAGAACTTTCATGGAGTAGTTGTTGTTTGCTTTCTCGTCACTAGATTAATGTAGAACAATTTGATGTAAAATTGAGATAAAGGAATTCTCACTTGCTTATTTAATTTCATGTGAATCCATGGTCAATTGTTCATATGTAAATTGATGGTCACCAGCAAGTGGTTGCATAGTTGTAATCATATGTCAATTTTTATCAGGGTTGCTTCCATCGATTCACAGGAAATTAAAGAAGCAAGTGAGAGTTTTTGATCAATTATGAGTTGGGTTGGGATCGGATCTATGTTTACCAAAGACTTGCTCGAGTTTGGGGATGATGTAAGGAGAAAGAGGAGTTGATGTGTCTGCTATTGATTCAGCCAGAGAAACCAAATCAAAGGTATGAGTTAGCGGAATCAACATAGAAATGTTATAGAACTTTGATGACCAAGTAATTTTTTTCTGTGGTGATTTTTTCTTATAATTCTTGCATCGTTGTTTGAGTGTTTGCCGGTTTGGGAACTCATAATAACATAGTGGCCTTTTATATGGAGAAGTCGAGTCATATTAATTCGCAGGTTGTGTAAATTTGTTTGGAATGCAGTGTTAAGATGTGTATATTCAGCTGTCTTCTTTAATCCCGGACCTTGCTACCCACTGCTGGTTTTATTTTATGGAAGAAAATGTCACTAATAGATTGCTTCAATATGGCATGACTAAATGTAGTAGAGTCTATGATCTATGAACTTCACCCAACTCCTAATGATTATGAACCTCATCTTTTTCTAATAGATTGTTGAGATGAGTTAACGGCTTAATTGACACTACACCAAATTTTGGGATTAGAAACAACGAACCGTTACAAAGGGGTCCCTTTCTATGCCATCCATCATCCACATTCAACAATCAATTCATATCACATTCAACAAACAATTCACATCACATTCAACCAATTCATGAAAAAGAACACAAATTCTTCTACAATTTTTTTTTTGCTAAGTACAAAATTCTTCTAAGGACCAATTTTTTTGTTAATGGACCTTGCTACCCTACCCGAACAATGAACTCCTCGATTAAAGTTAGAGCTTGTGGAAGAACTTTGTTCCTAACAAATAAACCTACATTGGGACTTGACTTTCTATCTCATCAACGGGGAAGACATTATGATGATGCCAACAAGCAAATCCAAACTTAAATCAATTACACAAGAACCACCTCGAAACCCATCTTCGACTTCATGGCATACTTCACGATTGGTGAAGGGCCTCAAGTCCTTTATAATCAATTTTAGCTCAAGGATTTCATCCACTACAATCACAGGCAATCTCCATGGCAATAACAACTTAAACATCTAAACAATCGGCACACATGTGATGTTCAAGATGAGAGGAATCACCAGATTCTTCATCTCCATACGACCACCATTAACCACCTTTCTCGTTTCTCGTCGTATTCAAATTGAAGAACACCAAAATCACCACAAATCATGACCCAAATTCCATAAAAATGGACTTTATAACTTATCGATCCATGCCTTTGTTGATCTATAAAATCTCTAAATTAAACCCAGCCTTCATAATCTCTCGTCTCAATCGAATACCCCATGAGATGTATTAGAAAACATTTTATTTTATGGAAGAAAATGTCACTAATAGATTCTTTCCTTTTTGGCCATGCTTCAATATGGCATGACTAAATGTAGTAGAAAGATTAGGGAGTTGTTGACATGTATCATGTATAAAGTCTATAAACCATGATCTATGAACTTCACCCAACTCCTAATGATTATGAACCTCATCTTTTTCTAATAGATTGTTGAGATGAGTTAACGGCTTAATTGAGTACCGGTGCTTCGTTTTTTGTGCACATAGGACATGTTAATTTAGTAGACTAGATTCCAGAAATGGTTTGAGTGTCAAAGAGCAAGAAGGCAGATAGAGGATAAAGTTAGAAATTGAAAATCAATTATCCTGATTAAACCTATACCAATGAATCTTACGTTGTTATACAATTTCACCGAAGATCGCTTCTTCAATGATAAAAATTAGATATGGCATGCTTATGTATATATAGGTTAAGAAGAACCAGATTAATGGCAACGTGAGCGGAGTCCTTTATAGTAGGGGGAGATGAGAAATAAGAAATGAAAATGAAATCAGCACCAAGGCATGGGATGAGGAGAGGCAAAATTGAAGGGAAGTCCTTTATAATAGGGGGAAGCCAGCGTAAAATTGAAGGCTTAAGTGTTGGTGTGGGATACCATGATTTTACTGATGACATTTGTGATGGATATTAATTTTATTCAATGATAATGTAGCATGATTACTGCGTTTTCTTTGGTAGTAGTGGATTAGGAAGCTACGGATGGAGGATAATGGTTGGATAAACTGAGTTTGAGGAGTTGGTGTTGTTGGTTGGGAAGCTACGGATATATTGGTGATGGTCATAATGGTAGAATAATTTGTTATGCAACTATGAAAATGATTGCATAACCTGTTATGCATCTACAAAAGTTGTTGCATAACTTGTTATGCAGTCCAGAAAATGGTTGTATAACACGTTATGCAACAACTTTTTTGTTAGTATTGAAACCAACAAAAAAAAAACCCCGCATAACCTACAATAATATCTGCATAACATGTTATGCAGTCGTGAAATGGATGCATAAAGCAGTATGCAACCACTTTTTTTTGTAAGCACTGAAATAAAATTGATGCATAATCTTTTACGCATCGAGAAAATAGATGCATAACCTGATATGCATCCGTAAATATGGATGCATACTGCATTATGCATCAATTTTTTATATACACACTAAAATCAACCAAAACAATGGTTACATAACTTATTATAGATGCATAACTTTGTTATGCAGATGCATAATTTGTTATGCAGTCGAGAAAATGGTTGCATAATTGTTATGCGTCTGCAGAATGTGTTATGCATCTTTTTTGGTGGCTGCATAATGGTTATGTAGTCAGTTTTAGAAATTTTGCCTAAAATGATGATCACCTCCGATTTTTTCATAAAAAACAAAAATTTGATATTATTGTTTGTACTCGTTGCGTAGCTCTATTAAAAATATTTCCAACGATATAAAATTTGTAAAATTTCAAGGTGCGGATTTTTAGATATGTTATATCCAAGTTGCGTTGTCAATTATATCCTTGATGCATAACCAGTCATACGGATGCATAATCCGTCATGCAGACATTTTTAATAATTTCATATAATTATGGGTGTCACGGTACCTAAAATTAATTGTGGGCCTGAGAATGAGAATATTATTTTTTTTGGGTCTGCGCCTAATTTTCCCTAAGTCTAAAGTGAAAACTACAGGGAGACCCATTCTTTGGATCTTTCCTACTGTGAAACCCACGCTCAGAAATTTGAAGGCGCGCCCCCATTTTCACAAACAAAATTATTCTAAAACCCATAATTTTAAAAATTCTGTTTCTTCTCTTTTCTTCTCCTCTTTCCTCCTTCTTCCTTGTTCATCTGTGTTTTTCTTCTCCTTCTCTCTGTCAATTTTATTCTCAGTGGTTTGAGCTTGAGTCTCTCGAAATTAGAGAACAAGAACCAAAGTTTTACTATTGATGAAGGTACTATTGATGGTGAAATCAAGAGAATGACTCAGATGATAAAGAGAAGGTTACAATGAAGAATTAGGGTTCGATGTGTTCAATTGAGGGGAAAATGGGTTTCTGCTGTGAGTTATCTGTTACAGATCGAGAAGAAATTGAAGATGGATTTGTCGAATTCAAGGGTTTCAAGTTCAGATGCAGAAGAATCTTTGGAGTTATGGGTTTGCAGAGAAGAGGGTGAGGCGGTATTAGAGTTTGCCGTAATCTGTTGCTTTGTTGAATGGTGGCCTTTCTTTGAGATTTGGGTTTGTGTTAATTTGAGAAATCAGAGAAGCTCAAATTCATTCTATGATGCCAAGAAAGTTACACAGAAGACTTTGAACTGATGGGTTTGTGTTGGATATGGTTTTGAGGAGGAAATATGTGGTGATGTAACTTGAGACTACAGAGTTAGTGATGCAGGTGGTGTTGTTGTGCATCTAATCAACTGCAATGGATATACACAGGTGATATGACTGGGAAGGAGAATGAATTGATCATGGCAATGTGCGCAAAGCATCGACCGATTTGGGAAGATAACGAGTTGAATCAAGGTGAGTAAATCATCACCGATGTTATGTGTTACGAGATGTTGGCAGTGCGGTGGAATAACAAAGTGATTATTTATGGATGTGGATGGTGGTCTTTCTTTTGATTTGGGTTTACTTTGGAGTTAGGGTTTGCAGAGAAGAGGTGAGGGCCAGTATTAGAGTTTGCCGTAATCCAAGGTTTGTTGGTGGATGAGGATCGATTGATGAGATGCTGAGATGGTGGTCTTTCTTTGAGATTTGGGTTTGTGTTAATTTGAGAAATCAGAGAAGCTCAAATTCATTCTATGATGCCAAGAAAGTTACACAGAAGACTTTGAACTGATGGGTTTGTGTTGGATCTGGTTTTGAGGAGGAAATATGTGGTGATGTAACTTGAGACTACAATGAGTTAGTGATGCGCAGTGGTGTTGTTGTGCATCTAATCAATCGTCTTGCAATGGATGTACACGGATTTAGTGATATGACTCGGAGAAGGAGAATGAATTGATCATGGCAATGTGCGATTCGGGTGTTCTTCATCGACTGATTTGGGAAGATAACGAGTTGAACTGAAGGTGGTGACGTTCTGGCCTAATGATGTTGGCAGTGCAGTGGAATAACAAAGTGCTGTTGTGGATGTGGAATGAGATTGAGGTTGCAGCTCATATGAAGTTGTGGCTGGTTCCAGTTAATGCAGAGAATCTGGCCTGAGTGAATGCTTGAAATGCTTAGATGTTGAATAGGATTGTCTTGAAGGTGATGAGACTGGTATACTGGCAGTTGAGAATGTGCAGAATGTGTTGCTGGGGATGTGTACAAGGGACTGCAATGGACAGTACTGGGGGTATAGAAACTGAACTGAGTGTGAAATGGGATTCTAGCTGCTGTTGGTGGCTGAGCAGGTGTTGATGGTTACAGCTAAGATGGTTTGAAACTGATGGAGCGGCTTGATCAAATGGTTGTGTTGCAGGTGTAGTGGTTGTAATATTTGGAACCGCAAGAGAGCATTGCAGGTTGAATCAAAATGGTGTAATGGGGACTAAGATGGGTTCCGGCGACTGAAGTGATGATTGAGCTGCAGGTTTGGTACATATTTGGTCGTGTTCCAAAGAATCCATATCGGCATAAGAAAATCTATATTTGGTACATATTTGGTCGTGTTCATGTCTCCTGGCATTAGTGCCATCGGTGCATAGGTCTCATGCATTAGTGCTATGGTGGTGTTGATGTTGGTTTCAATGGGTTATGTATTTAAAAGAAAATGGAGCTAAAAGGATGCTGCAGTGGCAAGGCAAAGGAGATGGAAATGAAAATGGGTTTGGGGTGCGTGTGACGTGCATTTAAAAGAAAATGGAGGTGTGAATAGTGATGCATAACAGGTTACGCATCTACAAAATTTGTTGCATAACTTGTTATGCATTCTCGAAATTGGTTGCATAACACCTTCTGCATTTTTTTTTTTTTGCATAACTTGTTATGCAGTCCAGAAAACGTTTGCATTACACGTTATGTAGCTACTTTTTTCTTAGTATTGAAACCAACAAAAACAAGACCTGTCTAACTTGTCATGCACCTACAATAATATCTCGCATAACATATTATCCAAGCCAGGAAAATGGATGCATAACTCGTTATGCATCCGAAAATATGATCGCATAATGCATTATGCATCGAGAAAATTGTTGCACAATCTTTTATGCATCGAGAAAATATATGCATAACCTGATATGCATCCGTAAATATGGATGCATACTACATTATGCATCATTTTTTTTATGTACGAACTAAAATCAACCAAAATAATTGTTACATAACTTGTTATAAATGCATAACTTTGTTATCCAAATGCATAACTTGTTATGCAGTCGAGAAAATTGTTGCGTAATTCGTTATGCGTCTGCATAATGCGTTATGCATCCTTTTTGGTGGCTGCATAATGGTTATGTATCAAGTTTTCGAAAATTTTGCCTAAAATGATGCTCACTTCCGATTTTTTCATGAAAAACAAAAATTTGATATTCTTGTTTGTACTCGTTGCGTAGCTCTCTTAAAAAGATTTCCAACGATATAAAATTTGTGAAATTCCAAGACGCGGATTTTTAGATATGTTATATCCAAGTTGCGTGCATATCCCTGATGCATAACCTGTCATGCGGATGCATAATCCATCATGCAGACATTTTTAATAATTTCATATAATTATGGGTGTCACAGTACCCAAAATTAATTGTGGGCCTGACAATGAAAATAATATTTTTTTTGGGTCTCCTCCTAATTTTCCCTAGTCTAAAACCCGGTTGGACCCTACTATAACTAACTATCTGTGCTTAGGACCAAACAATAAATTTTCCATGCGCTTTCGCCTTATTGCTCAACCAGACAACCACTATCTAACAAGAGCCCAGTGCCTTGGAATCATATCTGAGTTCACAAAGCCCACGAGGTGAAATGAGTGGACTGGTAACTGGCCCTTCTAGGGGCGCTTTCCTCGTAGAATTTCCTCTTTACTCATTTAACAAGTTGCTCCAACCTCGATAAAGCATATTTTCATTTCATTAAAGAATATAAGTATGTACACCCAAACATTAATAATGTCTTTAGTGTATCTACTGTGCAAGTTAGATTAAGTTAAGGCGGCTAATAATCTAGTCAATAATGTCGAATAAAAAAGTAATACTCCAAATTGATATACGCAACCACTCCCACAAAGGCAAATAAAAGGTTCAATAAAAACGCAAAAAAAAAAAAAACAAAAAAAAGAAGTTCTATCTAAGAAAATCATCAAAGTTAAAAGGCAAATCATAATCACTTGAAGCTAGAAATAAGACTATTAAGATGAGGTATGAACTTATAAATGAATTCGACGTCGGAGCTTCAGCCGACGATGTTTGGGCAGTCTACAGCTCTCCTGATCTCCCAAGACTCATAGTTGAATTACTTCCCGGTGTTTTCGAAAAGATCGATGTCGTCGAAGGTAACGGTGGTCTCGGCACGGTTCTTCACCTCGTCTATCCTCATGGTACGTACGCATATACTTATATCAACGCTAATCATTTTCTTACATATGTATTAACCAATTAATTTGTAATTAATTGTGGTTATCAGGATCTGTGCCACTTTCTTACAAGGAGAAGTTCATAACCATGGATAATCATAAACGACTGAAAGAAGTGCGACAGATCGAAGGAGGATATCTGGAGATGGGCTGTACATTTTACATGGATAGTTTCCAAATCCTAAAGAAAACTCATGATTCATGCACCATAAGATCGATTACCAAATACGAAGTTAGTGCCGAGCTCGCAGATAAAGTTTCTTCTCATATCAGTGTCGAGTCCCTTGTTGATATGGCTCGAGCTATCTCAAAATACGTCATCGAGAACAACGAGAAAAAGAAGGCAGAAGATCCTTCAACTTGTTCCGGAGAAGGCCATGAGAAAAAACATGGTCATTTGCATAGGATATGGATTTCTTTGTTTGGTAATTAAGTAATTAGTAGAGAAGATGATAATTTGATGATGCAGATTATTAAGCCTTCTTTATTGTACTTTTAATTTTCTTTCATCTTATTGTACTTTTAATTTTCTTTCATCAAGACTTGCTATGTACATGCGATGGTTTTGTGTATATGTTTGAATAATAATGAATGCGAGAATAGTATCTATCTATGTTGCATGGACACGGACACGGGACACCGTACGACACGACACGGTTACGGGGACACGTCAATAAAACGGGTTGCGGGGACACGTTATATATATTACTCACATCATTAAAATGAAATATTACTACAATCTACACAACAAAATAATTACTCTTATTTTTAAAATATTTGATTACTAATTATATAAAATTAATAATAATAATGTAATAATGGTAAAGTTTTTCATGAATAATGCTTGGATTTGACTAAAACAAGAATAAATTAGCGTCACATTTAATTTATTTTGATTTTCCAAACCAAAGTAAATCATTTATGACGTGTCCGAAAGTGTCCAATTGGTGTCTGCAAAGTGTCCAATATCAATTTTTACGCGACATGTGATGTGGCGTGTCAATCGAGTGTCGGGAAGTGTCGTAACCGTTTCGTGTCCGTTCGCGTGTCCAACACGGTTACGGCATCTTTCTTGGAGTGTCCGTGCAACATAGGTATGTATTGATATATTATTACTGTGTGTCTTTAACAAATTTTTTAACACAATAAAATTTCGATAAATTAATAGTTTTGGGATTTGAAAAAATGCGAAGTTTTTAATTTATCGAGTTAAATTAGCTTACACAAGCCCATCAGAGAGTTTTATTATTTTAGTGAAGTAAATAATTTATCAAGGATTAACCTATTATTATATCTCCATACTCGATGTGGGATGAATGGAGTAGTAGTCCAAGGTATCACTATCCTTCTCCAGATCAAAGCTGTTCCATCCCCATTCTTCATGAAATCCTCCGGAGAATCAATAATGCTTTACACAATCGCCTCCCAGTCTAGAGAGACCTTGTTCTCATAGAACTTGACGTATCCGAAGTCAAGCCCATGTCTTACGACCGCAAGTGATTCCAAGGGAATTGATTTGATTCAAAGTATACCCCGCTTGAAGTCTCGAGGTATAATAGTCATCTCAATTTCCCCGGGTATAAGCTCTGCCAGATTAACAATCTCTATATCATTGAATAGCCAGATTATAATGGAGGGTGCTTCTTCGAGTTGAACTATGGAAAAGATTGTAAAGTAAAAGATGGACACATTATCATCATAAGAAAGGTTTCCATAGAATTTGGACTCCATATATAACTTCTCAAATCGACCAGGTATAGCATATTCAGCTCTGTAGATGAAGTTCAGAGGAGCTTCACCAGAAGTTTTGGAGACCCAACGAAATTGGATTTCCTTTGACCTTGTCGCCCCTACCATGATATGGTCATGAAAAGTGAAGTGTAAAAGAGGCATCCTCCGCTCGTCTTCAACTAGGAAGAAAGCCTCCTTTATTTTCTCATACAAGATATCTATTTGGAAATGCCCAATGTCATCTTTATACAGGAAGCCTTTTACATGGGTTTCAAGGGTACTAATACCGTTCAGTTCTGTATTCGCCTCTTACCTTGGAAACGAATCTGATGTTAGTTACCCTTAGAATCTTGGACTAAGAGTTGAAATGTCTCAATTTGGGGGTGTCGTTAGTGAAAATGCCCCGAATTTTGTAAATAAGTTAAAATGCCCAATCCGTTAGTTTTTCCATCCAAGCTAGTTAAGTGGTCAATTTTACACACATGTGAACTCTCACACGTGAAGAAAAGTCATTTTCAACCTTGTCTTTTTTTTTTTTTAAATTCACCCTATCTTCTTAGAAAATGACCACCTTTAATATTTCACACGTGTCAAGTGACAATAGAAAAGAAGTTCGGAAAGGCTCTAACACTTTTCGATCAAATTCCAGGTTGCCCTGGCTGGGGTTTCAAGGAGTGAATGGTTACTTACATTGCATCTTATTGTTTCCTGCCACTCATAAAATAGGTACTCTTATTCTTGTTACTGTTCAGTGGCACTTTACTTGTAACAGTCAAATGATGGGTTTGTGGTTTCTAGACACGGTGCATTGTGGAAGAGTGGAATTCTGCAAAGGAATTGTGGGAACCATGAATATGTTTTTACGGCTTAACGAATGTGAAGTTTTTAGTATGCATTCTTGGGAGGTTGATTATGGTGGTAAATGGAATGAGCTGGACATTATTTTAAACACCCAGTTGGAGGTTATTATACTCATTTCTGCTTCAGGTAATAATGCTTCAGGTTTGGCTGCAGATTCTTCTTACCCCTTGTACTTTGTGACATTTATGAGTGCTTCAATTCTGCAAAAGTTAAGAATGGGTAGTGTGATCATATATAGACCACTCCAAGTGCTTCCGCTATTACCTCAAAACAAGTGGTGTTGTAGGAAGGTTGAAAAACATGTTGATGGGATTAATGTGAGGCATGTTTCACCTTGGTGTGGGATTTTCCGCAATACTTCTCTAATTGCTGGCTGTGGAGCTATGCGGGGATACGTAGATGGGAGCATTTACACAGCTAATTGTAGAAGTGCGGCTGACTGTATCCTAGTTACATTAGATCTTCTGCACAAGCTCAGAGGTAAGGTTCTATTATTGGGGCTAATTGAGGGTCATGCCAACTTCCTTTATCACTATTGTGCCTGAGGGATAATTGCAATAAATATAAACAGTGTGAGTTTTATCAATGCCTATCAGGCCGCCACCTCAGCAGTTCCGTCAGTTATGTTCTTTGGTGTTAAAATTGGGAAGGGTCACAGTTCTTTAAATGCTCGAGAAGAAGCTACAATTGTTGTCATTAATCATGTCATATCTTATATTAGAGAAGTTCAACACTTGTATGTCACATAGATAATGACCATAAGGATGCACAAGGATGGTTCAATTCGCACCTACCCAGCCGTGACAACTGAAATTTCTAGGAGTTCTAGTGCTGGAGAAATAAGCGCAGGAGAGAGCAGTTTATTAATTGATATGGGAGGTACCAGGAAAGCTCACTGCGTATTTCTTCACAGGATAAAAATTTTTATGCCACAGGATACAATTCTTTATTGCAACCACCAGCCTTCAGATACTATCAGTTTACAACACTTCATGCATACTCATCGTACAACAAAAGGCAATCTACTAGCTGGATACTTGCTTACTGCATCTTCTTCAAGGTGTTGTACAATCAGTTGCGGTGGTAATTTTGAAGTGTGGAAGATGTCACATTTTTGTGTGCTCGTAAGTGGTGGCAGTAGCTGGATTTCCATTGTCAGAGCTTACTTTTCATCCTCCATCCTTGAGGACAAGGATGATTTGGAGGGGTGGGTATTTGTCATGTCCCTTAGCCGTATTATTAGTGTGTCTTATGGGCCATCAGTTAGGGGCACCCTCTTGTTGGATGTGGTTAACCTCTGTCACGAGTATCTCCTGTTTTCCCTTCTGGTGTAGATGTCCTTATATTCCCAATGAGTCTGTATTGGAGGGGTATCAATGAATTAATCAAATGAAATGTTCTTCTCTCTCAAATATCGACTGCCTTCTCTTTTCCTCATCTAATTCGTCTAATTCTACTTATAACCCTCTAATTCCTTCCCCCTTCTTCAATTATCTTTATCCTTAGAGATTTATCCTGTTTCTGAGCACCAATTGTAGTGTAGATCATTACATCGTTGTCGTCGCCGCCATAACCACCGTCGCCACCACCACCGTCGCCTCCACCACCACCCCTGAACCCTAAACCCTGAATACTAAACCCTGAACCCTAAAACCCTAAACCTTAAAACCCTTAACCCTTAACCACTATCACCACCACCGCCTCCACCACCACCACCACCCCTGAACCCTAAAACCCTTAACCTTGAAGGGTTATCATCGTCTTTTTATCACATGTGGGAAGTCACATGTGTGCCAAATTCACCATTTAACTATCTTGGATAGAAAAGTTAACGGATTGGGGAATTTTAATTTTTTTTTGAAAATCCGGGGTATTTCAGCAACCATGCCTCTCAAATTGGGGCATTCTGGCTATTTTTCCTAGAATCTTGCGTTTATCTTTTTCCAACTGCAGCTTCTCCGAAGTGGCCTGATCACCCTTACCCAACAAGTTCCAGAAACCATTCACTACATCTAACCAGCGATTTGGATTCATAGTTTTGTGAATACTTTTGTTAATTTTGTAGTTGTAGCTATCCAAATGCAGCTTCATCTTCGAAGTGGGAGATAATTCAGCTTCACCCTTTTTTTGTCAGAATCATCACACAGTTGACGCTTCTTATCCAACAACCTCCGTGCACCATTTGAATACTTCAACTGGCGAGCAAGATTTGATTGATCAAACTTGATCCTCTCCTCCCAATACAACTCCCATTTGTGGGTGTCTTTTTTTTTTTTTTTTTTTTTGTTCTGTAAATAAAAAGATATATTAAAAAGAAGGCAAGATTTACACGGTTGCGACGCAGCTAAGCCACCAAGCAAGGGGAAAACACAACAAGGAAAGGAAAAACTCAAAAACAAAAAACACATTAAGGAGGATCAAAGAACATCCTCTTCCAGTTACAAATAGCTTCATGAAGATTTATGCCAGACAAAGCTGTGAGATGGCTTGCCCATAAGAAGGAACTGATTTTTGACTCAACTATAATTGCCTCCGCGTTACGCTTTTTACCATTAAAGATTCTCGTATTCCTTTCTAACCAAAGATTCCAACAATTACTAGCTGGCAAGCGTTTCCAAAGCTCGTTATCATCGGGATTAGTCGAGAGACGTTTCCAATGGCTGAACACATCCAACATAGAACTAGGAACATGCATAATCAAGTTTGTCTAAGAGAAGAAATATTTCCAGACCTTAGAAGAGAATTCACAGTCCCAGAAAGGTGGAAATTGAACTAGACCACCAAGTTGCATAAAGAACCAAAAGAGGGATTAGAAATGCCAACTTGATTAGAGAGCACAACATTCCTCCTAAGAAAGTTATCAAATGTTGGAAGTTTCTTAAGCACCAACTGCCAAAGAAATAACCCAATCTTGTGAGGCCAAGCGTGAGACCAGATCCTCTTACTAGGAAAAGAGTGAGTGTTATTGATCGCCCCATTTATAGCATAAGCAGAATTAACCGAGAATAAACCCGATGTATCTCCCACCCACACTAATTCATCCTCTTCATTAACATGGAAAGTTACGGCATTTAACAAGGAAATAACGCGGATGAATTCCACAATCTCCACATCATACAACCTTCGACGACGGAGATCAAAAGACCAGTTACAACCCGAAGCATCAGATTCAAAAGCTTCTTCCAAGGTCTTGTTCTTGCTGTTTGCTAAGGCATATAATCTTGGAAAAGTAGTCGCGAAAGGACCTGATTTGTGGGTGTCAATGTCGTCCCTAATGTAAAATGCTTCATTATTTCGATAATGATATATCATGCGCAGTCGGAAGTCGTCAGGGCTGTCATAATTTATGGTTGCCTTCGTGGTATCAAGAAACTTCATTCTGGAAATAGAAAAAGGAAGTCAGAAAAAAAAAATGTTCCTTGGCAAATAAAACTGTTTACCTCACGGAACCCTAAAATTGTATATCCAATCAAATCTGGATTTTCAACCGCATCTGAAAGTAAAACCTAGAATGAGCTTAAAACCACCGTGAAAACACTACAAGAGCGAAATAGAAGTATAGGGAGAGATATACATAGAGATCTCTCAAGATTTTACTTCTTCGATATTTTTCTCTCTACTTATCAATGGTGATTATTTTTAACGGGTGAGAGAGTTTGATTAGTTTGGTTTTTTAGTAGTTTATGAATTGGTTTTTATTTTCTACTGTTAGATTGGAGCGTCAGGAAGGTAGAATCCGTAGGTTTTCCATAATCTAGAATCCTTAGAGCCGAAGTAACTTTTTGTCTGGGACTAGTACCTCTAAGATTTAGTGCATCAAACTGATAATTAAATTGAGGTTCTACATAATAAACCTCATTAATAATGTTTATTAGCAGGTGTCGGGGCAATGCGAAATCGATGTTGAAATTTTGACCAGAGAAAACATAATAGGGAAGAAAATAATCGTACATTAGCTTCTGATGGAAGCATTCCCTCCCTAGGTACATGTATTTTTTTGTGAATACTTATTTTAGCTCTGGAACTCTAGGCATTTGGCCTGAATGTACGAGTAACAGAATGTTTTTAGTTATCTATCTTCAGCTTCCTCATCATCAAGTTGTTGCAACATCTAAAGATGCATTTCTTGCAGTGATTTAAACCGATTGATATGAATTTGCCTCTCGCCAACGGAATTCGCCATTGATTATCAACTTTAAAATTCAAAATACAGGTAAAGAAATAGGTGAAATATATGTAAAAATAGGTGTGACTAATTTGATGAAGTAAAGGGGACGTATAAATAAGAATGAAGTAGGGAAATAGTCGTTTAACAAATTTCCATAGAGCGATGGAGTTTACGATGCCAGCGACACTCTGTATATCGCTTGCGATAAACAAAATATTGTTCAGTAATGGCGCGGCTGGTTTGCTATGCCACATAGTGTGTCAATTGGGTATTTTTTTACCATGGTCCATAGATATCGGCCTAAGAGATCTGCAATTTATTACCTGTCAGCGTAATAAACACATATGGGAAAAACAACTTCATTGGGCAAAACTACTTCATTCAAGTATCTTTCATTGTTTTCCAAAGTAATAATTAATCATTTTGGTCCAACGTATTTACGAAAATCAACCGAAGAACATGTTAGAGAAATATTAAAGCAAAATGAGCACGATTCTCAGGAATGCTAGGTAGTCTTGACTTTATGCCTTGGGTATGGCTTGGGTGCCCTACTTACTGGACCTATCAATATAAGGGTCATTACCCAAATCCAATTGTTATCCTTGAAGCTGCTGCTTCTTATGATTGTTGGATATGACACGCTTTTTTTGGTCTCCCGGGTTCACAAAATGATATTAATGTATTGCGAAAATCGTCTCTATTTGAAGATCTAAATTATAGAATTTATCCCCAAGTCCATTTCACAATCAACGGCCATAAATATACTCATGAGTATTATCTTGCATATAAGATGTATCCAAAATGGTCATCCTTGGTTCAATGTTACCGTTCTCCCCCTGTCGGAAAATTGGGTCGTTCATACCGACATTTTAACAAATACCAGATGACATTGAGGAAGGATGTGTGACGGGATTTTGGAATTATGTAACGAAGGTTCGGTATCATTTGTGGGCCATATCCTGGTGAAATGCACAAGAATTTGCTCACTTGCATAATTCTACATGGTAATTCAGAAATCCGTCTTAATAACGAGTGGATTAACTATGAAGATAAAGATTTGAGGCTTGAGAATCAACCCAAAATAGTCTTGCCAGCTGTAGGATCAGAATATCGCAACACCAACGCCCTTGCGAAATCCATAAACGACACATTGCGAAGACATCGCAGACGAGTAATATAAATGACGCAACGGATGACGACAAAATTTAACACGAAAAGATGTGAAGACCTGGCGAGATTTAGGAGTGTTGCGAGGTTTTACATTTGTACACTTGCGAGAACATCGCAAGTCAGATCCGAAAATAAAGGACAACTTAGCTGTCATCCATTATGTAATGTCCTATATAAAGA
>JAJJWW010005916.1:0-113921 GCA_023531295.1 Papaver armeniacum | reverse complement strand
TGTGTGAGCATTTTCTTTTCTTTTTCCTGTACGATGACAATGGAGTTGGGTATCTTGTGAAAAAATAGTCAAACTGGCGAGACTTGTCGAGCGAGGGCTAAGACTCACTTTCACTTGGAGCAAGGGCTATGGGGGCAGTGTCACTCCTAAAAAGAATGAACTACCAAGTCATTACCACTCCACTTTCACCTTCAACTCTTTCATACATTCGATTCGATTGGTAGTGCCACACTAGACAGGAGAATATCCCTCGTGTGCGAAAATCATCATAAACAAGAGACTGTCCCCCGCCTATATGGAAATTCTGCATTCGACGCGAATAGTCCCCTGTCTATATGGAACTTTTGCTTTGCCCGTCTGTAAAAAAAAAATCGATTTGGACGGTGGATAGTCCCCCGTCTAGTCTCATATTTATCAAAATCAAAATGTTGCGCATAATAATTTCCGTCCTTCATATGGACTAGTCCACTTTTCATATGACTCATAGCCATTTCTCTTACTCACACCTTTTTTTTTTCTTCCTTTTCATGTTCTCTAGATCTGAATCGTCTGGATATGATTCACTTAGATCTGATTGAATTCACCTGACCCATCTGGATCTGACTTAATATGTTTGTCTTTTGAGTCAGATCTGACTCATAAATACGCAAGTCAGTGGCTTGGTCCATGAATCGGGGACATTTTATTACCTGACTCAAACGAGTCCGAGTCAATGATTAGGTCTGAGTCAGGTAGCAAGTCAGATTTGACTCAAAATAAAAAATAAACAGAGACATATGACTTGCGTCACTTGGAACATGATGCAAGCAAACATGATGTCATTCTTTACGAGTCAAGAAAGTGACCATACTTCTTTTTATTAGGAAAAGAAAATTAATACGACGAAACTACATTGTTAAACCCAATTGAGGCTTATAGACAGTTTGGAAAGAATTGCACTTCTAAATATACTAGCATTAGCGTTGTATGCTTCTCAGGTTAGCAGATGAATTGGGTTGTTAGTTTCTCTTGGGACATGATTACTTTCATAAGAAAGAATAGAGGAAAGTAAAACTAAACTATCACTAATGACAGAACTTGTTGTCTTTTTAGCTGCTGGGCGGTATTCCATTAGGAGAAGTTACCCTTCCAACTGCAGATATGTGATACTCCTTCTATAAGCCAGATAATGGGTCATAGGTGCAATGTCTTTAGTGTTGCTGCATGTTCCTCCTAGTATGAAGTCAATGGGATGTTTGTTGTTGATGCGTATTCACATGTAAAACAACTTAGAATTAGTCCATGGCCATATTTATTATGGCTATTTTATTTTTTATTTATTTTTTTAAGCAAAGGCCTTCAAAAGGGCTAATGATCCCCCTCGACAAAAGGCATCAGCCATATTGGAGGAACAGACCAGTACATAGTAGAATTGTTTGTTTTGGCCCAATTGGCAAGTTCATGAGCCACTGAATTACATGTACGTGGTTGAAAAGTAAACAGACAAGCTACGCGACTAGAAGAGAAAAACTGGATATCTTTAAAGATAACATCCGTTCTAGAGTTTCCATCAAACAACCCAGCAGAAAATTGATTGATTAGACTCTGAGCATCATTAAATGAGTAAGCTTTTGCTCCACAACTTTTTTCAAGGCGGCCCAAATAGCTCTTGCTTCAGCTTCTTCAGCAGACTCTACGTGAAAAACGATGGATGCACAAAAGGAGGCAGTGTTGGAGAAGTCCCTCATCACAAATCCTGCACCATTATTCCTAGAAAATTCATCATAAGCTACGTCAATATAACATTTTATCCATCCAGTTGGTGGGGGCATCCATTTGTCACATATACTAGTAGGAACCAAAGTGGAGACAATAGCACTAGTTTTTCTAGTTAATTACATGGCTCTAGCTCTCATCAGAACAGCGGTGTGGTTTTCCTTGATATTTTGAAACACCAAGTTGTTTCTACTTTGCCATAAGTACCAAAGGATAGCAACAAAGAAACATTAATCTTCATCGGGGAGTTTAGAGACAGGATTAACTAACCAGAATAACATCCAATCAATAAAGGCTATTATGAGACATTTTGAACCGTGTCCCAACTCAGTCGGTTCCTTCTACACCATATGAACTTTGGAAAGGCGAAAAACCTAATTTAGGAAATTTGCGCCCGTGGGGTTCAGCTGGCTATGTTCTGGCGCTTCTCATGTGTATGGAAAGCTAGGTCTTAGAGCAAGAAAGCTTGTCTTTATAAGATATTCTGATTGCTCAAAAGGCTATGTGATGTATGGTGAACATCCAAGTGGAGGGATGAGTGAGATAGAGTCCAAAGATATTGTTTTCATTGAAAATGATTTCCCTCGAATCGGTGACATTAACAAAAACTTGGAACTCTTTGAAATAGAAGGGAATGAAGATATCTTACCATCTTCGAGCGAAGGTATGGAATTAGTTTCTCCACCTACAATCGCTGAGGATAGTGGGAGTGATCTGCATCCTAGTGGGAGTGAACCACTAGAGACACAAGTTTTTGAACCACGCGAAGTGAGTGTGGAAAAGTACCACTGTCGTCACTTTGAGATTGAAGGGGAATATTAATGTATCTTTGCAGTATTGAAGATGAGCCTACTTCTTTTAGAGAAGCCATCTCTTCAGTTGATTGCAATAAATGGCTTTTTGCAATGCAAGAGGAAATTAAATCAATGGATAAGAATGACGTTTTGGAGTTGTTTGATCTTCCGCCAGGGCGAAAGGCCATTGGAAACAAATGGGTCTTTAAAATTAAACGCAAGGCGGATGGTTCAATCGAAAAATACAAAGCTCGTCTAGTGGCAAAAGGATATACTGGTAGGCCTCGGAAGATGTTTATATTATGGCCTACGGTGATAACTTAAGTGCAGTCGTCTATCGGAGACGGCAAGTACGGGTCGAACCACGAGAGACTTGTGGTGCTCTTGTATGATCTAAGGCTTGCTCTAGACTGAGTTTCAAGTGGTGGTAATGTAACACAGTGGGTTTGTGCCGATACGGCTGAGGTGAAGTGACGCTAAGCTAAGGTATCAAATAACTGTGACAAATTGGAAAATGCTAGGGAAGTTGCTTCCACCCCTTGACCCTATGCTAAGGTAATTCACTTAATGTTGTGTTCTTATACATTCCTAAGGCAGATTCTAAAGAATAATGGATCACTAATCGCATTAATTCCCCCTAGTATAGAGTGTCTTCTTACGGTACACTCTATCACGGGTTCCTTAGCCAATTACTAAGCATTATTCATATCTCATTAAGCACAAACATTCTTCCCTGGAAGTCTCACATGGAGAATTTGTTAACTACTTTATCTAATTCTCCCCTAGTATTGGCTGTCTTCTTACAGTACAGCCAATCACAGGAGAAGTTGATCTACTAGCTAATTTATTATCCTATTGACTGCTGTCGTAAGCGACACAAATATAATTACACTTTCTTACTACTCAAAATATAAATATAGCAAGGGCAAGAAAGGATCGATCCCACAGAGAGGTCTAGGTTGTCAAATTGTTTCGGTTCCCATAAATAACAGGGTTTTGTGATTTTATAAACTAAGCAAATATAAAAGCAAAGAAACAAATAAGCAAACAAATCAAATCAAGGATAAGAAAATATTGGTCATGGATTTCGTTTTCATTCACAAACATGTTTTCACCACAATAACTAGAATTGATATTTTAATCTCAACTTCCTTCACGTTTCTGTTCTTCAATAACTGTGATGTCTCTTGCCAAGCTCGAGTACCCTCCATCGATAACCGATCGATCATGAGCTTCCTCCATTGCCTTGTCGAGCTTCACAAAAATCCCCATTCTCTTGTCCCATTCCTTCAACTCAAGTCGGCAACAATCGATCACCAATGGCAACTGCAAATGCCATCATCGTTATTGTCTCGCCTTGATTCCTTTTCTTCAACAACATTGTCGTCTGCAGCAACAACACAAATAGTGGACTATCTCCATCGATTTATCCTCACCAAGCAAGATCACTGACTCATCTTCTACTGCTAGATAATGGCGGCATTAACCTCCTCTGTCCTATTGCTCTCGATCACTCCTTGCCATCAACAGCAGACCATCGATATTGACAACAACTCCCGGTAGTCTTCTTTTGTCTCTCGCCAATGGTAGAAGCCATTCGAGCTATCTTCTCTATCACCATTGCCATTAACGGACACAACCCACCTCCATTGATTTTCACTTTGATAATAGCGTTAACCTTCTCTGTCATCTGTTCTTCCACGAGCTCCAAAATAGTCATCAATGGCGGACATTCTTATCTGTTCATGCTTGAGTTCGAGTAGCACTCAACACCATCTTTCCAAGCTCGTGTTCAATACCAACTCGAGTATAGGCGATAATATCGAAATCAAGCTAGTACCCAAGTTTCCTATCACCTTCAATAACCCGATGGTGTATTTGAATTCGAGTTTCATTTTAATCAACAATCAATCATGATCATCGGCGTCAAGAAGAGCCATCATAATCAAGAACCTGAAACTCTCGGTTCGTGTAAAAAGAGGACAGGTGCCCTTAGTAAACGATCGAGTGCCTTTAAAACATGTTTTGAATTACTGGCTTCCCCACTAAGTAAAAGATCAGACTCCCTTTAGCGGTCCTTTGAAACAGTTCACCCCTTATCGAATGACTGCCCCTTAACTTGTATTTGGGTGCCAATAGCATTCACCACTAAAATGACCATCTTGCCCTTTTCTTTCCAATTCTTATTTTGCTCATAACTTCTTCATACGAACTTCCGGAATGACTCCATTCTGCCGGCATTATCTTCATCTTCTCGTCCTCTACACAATGAAAAGTAGAAATCTTGTATTTGAACGAGTTCCAATTGGTCTTTTTGCTCCAAATGACTCCATTGCACCTAATAAACTCAAAAGCACACATAAGATACATAATTTACAAGAAAACTCGCAAAGAAAGCATAAATACTATATATTAAATACGGTGTATTCTACACCTATCAAATTCCCCCACACTTAGACTTTGCTAGTCCTCGAGCAAATCAAACAAAATAAAAATAAAAAATAAATACATACAACTCCGTGACGTCGAGGCTACGGTTAATTTTAGCATAAATAACAAGCCTTTAAACCCCTAGGTGTCCCTAGTGGACGAGTTATAGTCTCGTGAAGGTTTACTAGAGATATACCTACAAAACCTATATTTCAAACTCAAGTCTATTCGTGACAAATCAATGAACGAATCCAAAATAACTACGGGAGGAGGTACCTTGCAAATTCAATTGATATATTAGTAAATAACTCTAATTAGATAGTCGAACAAGCCACAATACTCGGAAACTAACAAACCACAATCACAATGAAAAGATTAAGAAGATGGATATAGATGTAGATGTTGGCGAATATTCACAAGTGTTCGATGTTTCCCATATCTGTCTGAAGGTCACTGCTAAGATGAACTTAATCCTATTGGATTGAGCTATGTGGTGAATGCTACATCAAATCAATTGGCATATACAAAGGAACCAAGAGTGACTTTATTCAACACAATAATAATTTTTTTTTTTTTTTAATATGATTGGATCAAACTGGATCCAATTTCTCTCTTTTTTTTTTTTTTTTTAGACGGCATGATTAGATCTTTTGGATCCAAGCGCATGCTTCTTGTCAGCAAGTACATGATAGTTGCCTTGGATCACTGCATTCCACGCTTGTTTAGGCGACGGAGACAGGGACTACGTTTCACACATACTGCTATTCCCAAGTGTCTTTTTATTCCGTTTTGGTCTAATTGATCGGTCCTTTTTTTTCTTTTTCATATATATTTTCATCATTTTTTTTTTTTCTTTCTTTTTTTTTTCTAATAACTCAATCACTCTATTTCATCCTAGCGGTAATAACACGTCGATGTTTAGTGACCCACCAAAGCACTTAGAGAACAATAGATAAATATGGAAAAATAAAAATAGAATGTGATATGGTGATATTCCAAGATATGGTAACAACTATCATGTTAATTTGTGATTTACGAGCTATATTCTTCCCTTTTAGTTAATTGGTTCCTCAACTCCTGCATTCAAAATGGTTCCATCCACTAATGGTGTCAAAAACAAACTATACAAACATATAAATGCTCCCCCACACTTAAACTTCACATTGTCCTCAATGTGTAAAACCGAAAGTTCTGAATTCTGACGTAACAGCAGATAAAACGCAAAAACTGTGCAAATTGATAAGGAATTTGGAAAAACTCCATTTCACAAAAGTTGTTCACCTACGTGTTTTCTACACAGTATCAAAATTTCACAGTGTTTTGATAAACGGTCTGACAGTTATGGTCTCTGGACTGAACTACGCGCAGTCTGAAATTTTCTGACGAAAAGGTATTCGTCATAATTCTCTTCTAAGATAGATTACGGACTCAATGAAATTAAACATAGGGATGCAAATATGATATGAAAACAGTAAAAAATAAATAAACGAAACAAAAATAAAATGCAAAAGGATAAGAGATACAAAACCGGTGGGTTGCCTCCCACTTAGCGCTTGTTTTAAAGTCGACGGCCCGACTTATCTTCTTGGAAGATTCATTCCCCATACACCAATAATCTGAAAAGTTGAGGATCCTTCCATAGAACCTGTTTTGCAAACACTAGCTTCACACAAATATTAGTACAATAAAGCAAAAGTGAAGCTATGAACCGATAAAAGCTTCCCCCACACTTATTCTTGTCCACACTTGGAAGTGTATAAAGAATATAGAAGTCGGGTACTTCCACGGTTTCTTGTTCCATAACCTGCATAGTATGAGAATCAAGTTTCTCTAATGGCGGAAAACGAAACAAAGTCGAGTCAACAATATTCTCGAAACACATACATTCAAACCAATAAGAGGTAAAGGAGAAGAAACAATAGGCAAAGGGTTAGATAAACCTTGCACAATCTCTTGTATTACGGAATCCTCTTCATCCTTGAAAAACTCAAGTGAATTATTCACCTCTTGTATATCATGGTCCTCTATCAAACCTTGCAACCATTCTTCGTCCGTTTCTGCCTTAACCATAGTCTCGACATAAACATCATCATTACAATCATGCACAAGTTCAATTGGGTCTTCCACAATATTGGTTATACCGGTCTCATTCTCAACACATTCCTCCTTTTTGTTGTAAAGCACATACTCTTTGCGGATCCAAATTTTATCATAAGAAACTTTTTTAGAACACTCGAAAATGCATCATCCTCAAGCTCCACCCTTTGAATAGGCTCTTGATCATTAGTAAGATCAATGCTTGAGTAATCTACACAAGTGTCGACATATTCCTCTTCGTCTTCATCTTGATCCCAAAAAGACTCCTCGGAGATGTCACCATGAGTTGTTTCAAGCAATGTATCATAATCACCGTCACTATCATAGTCAACATAAGATTGTTCCTCGCTGAATTTAGTGTTACTAATCTCGAACTCATCCTTTTGAATAGGTGAATGATCATTATTAAGATCAAGAGTTGAGTTAACTACACAATTATCAACGAAAATGCCCAAGGATTGGCCTTTTTCAACATTAGCATCAATCAAATATTCATCACAAACCATATGCACATTAGAATTATCCATATCTTCCTTATATTGATCAATGCCTCTTCGCAAGATAGTCATACCTTCCACGAAGTTCTTGGAGTTGCTCGTTTGTAGTCTCTTTTGCTTTTTGAAATTCCTCTTGTAAAAAGGTGGAAACTTTATCTATAAAATTAGAGACTTTTTGTTCACAAACATAAGAATCCTCCCATCCTTGTTGTTGTTCACACACATACCCGCCATAAGGTTGTTGAGGAAAACCACAAGGTTCCATGGAATATTGGTCATAACCAATGAATCGGTTTTGATTATACCCATGGAATTGGTAGTTATCATATTGTTGAGGTTGAAATCCGTATCCATCCACGTAATATGCTCCTTCCATAGAAATAAGCACCTGAAATAAGATTCTCAAACCAAGGTTAAAACCCAGAAAATAAGAAAAATAAAAATAAAACAAAAACTAAATACAAAAATAAGAAACCAAAAACAATTGACAACCGCTGCCTCCCCAGACAACGGCGCGCCAAAATTGACCATTGTCGTAAGCGACACAAATATAATTACACTTTCTTACTACTCAAAATATAAATATAGCAAGGGCAAGAAAGGATCGATCCCACAGAGAGGTCTAGGTTGTCAAATTGTTTCGGTTCCCTATAAATAACACCGGGTTTTGTGATTTTATAAACTAAGCAAATATAAAAGCAAAGAAACAAATAAGCAAACAAATCAAATCAAGGATAAGAAGATATTGGTCATGGATTTCGTTTTCATTCACTAACATGCTTTTCACAATAACTAGAATTGATATTTAATCTCAACTTCCTTCACCGTTCCCTGTTCTTCAATAGCCTGTGATGTCTACTGCCAAGCTCGAGTACCCTCCATCGATAACCGATCGATCATGAGCTTCCTCCATTGCCTTGTCGAGCTTCACAGCAAATCCCCATTCTCTGTCCATTCCTTCAACTCCAATCGGCAACAATCGATCACCAATGGCAAATGCAAATGCCATCATCGTTATTGTCTACTTTGATTCCTTTTCTTCAACGACATTGTCGTGCAGCAACAACACAAATAGCTGGACTATCTCCATCAGTTTATCCTCACCGCAAGGCTCATGACTCATCTTCTACTGCCGATAATGGCGGCTGACCTAACCTCCACGTCTGTTGCTCTCGATCACTCCCACATGCCATCCATGGCGACCATCGATATTGACAACAACTCCCGGCCGTCTTCTTTTGTCTCTGCCAATGGTAGAAGCCATTCGAGCTATCTTCTCTATCACCATTGCCATTAACGGACACAACCCACCTCCATTGATTTTCAGCGATAATAGCGACAACCTTCTCTGTCATCCTGTTCTTCCACGAGCTCCAAAATAGTCATCAATGGCGCGGCATTCTTATCTGTTCATGCTTGAGTTCGAGTAGCACTCAACACCATCTTTCAAGCTCGTGTTCAATACCAACTCGAGTATAGGCGATAATATCGAAATCAAGCTAGTACCCAAGTTTCCTATCACCTTGATAACTTGGATGGTGTATTTGAATTCGAGTTTCATTTTAATCAACAATCAATCATGATCATCGGCGTCAAGAAGAGCCACTGCAATCAAGAAGCCAAACTCTCGGTTCGTGTAAAGAAAAGAGGACAGTGCCCTTAGTAAACGATCGAGTGCCTTTAAAACATGTTTTGAATTACGGCTTCCCCCTAAGTAAAAGATCGGACTCCCTTTAGCAGTCCCTTTGAAACAGTTCACCCCTTATCGAATGACTGCCCCTTAACTTGTATTTGGGTGCCAATAGCATTCACCACTAAAATGACCATCTTGCCCTTTTCTTTCCAATTCTTATTTTGCTCATAACTTCTTCATACGAACTCGGAATGACTCCATTCTGTCGGCATTATCTTCATCTTCTCGTCCTCTACACAATGAAAAGTAGAAATCTTGTATTTGAACGAGTTCCAATTGGTCTTTTTGCTCCAAATGACTCCATTGCACCTAATAAACTCAAAAGCACACATAAGATACATAATTTACAAGAAAACTCGCAAAGAAAGCATAAATACTATATATTAAATACGGTGTATTCTACACCTATCACCTATTAATCAAGCTCAGCAAGAACAACAGCACAAATATGAATAACTCAATATATTGTCTAGGGTTTCAACAACACCCTAGCTGATAAAATTAAGACATTACAAAGACAAATTAACTACAAATTAACCTAATTGAAGCACTGGCTAGCCCAGGCATGCAGCTTTTCAAACACATCTCAACCCCTTTTATACATGCAGTTCCCCAAACCCTAATTTAATTTAAAAAAACAGAAATTAACCATACACAATCGCCCATACTCTCCGAATCGGTGGTTCCCTGCTCTCTGTGACTCGAGCTCCATTAATTGATCATGAGAAAACCCTAGTTCTAGTTATTTCAAACTTAGCCTCTGGGGGTATAGGAGAAGCTATGAATGAAATAACTAGACCTAGAGAAGGGAGAGCGGGCTGGCTCATTGGTAGTTGTTGGGGTGTCGGGGTAAGGCGACGGTGGATGTGGTGATGGCTCTGCTCGGAGCGTGGTATCGGGTGAGGAAGGTGGAGCTACGGGTTTTGCGGAGAGGAGTTGGTCGGAGAGGAAAGAAGATGGAGAAGAGAATGGAGTGCTGCTCGAGTGGGGGTATAGGGTTAGGTCATTTCGTTGTGAGCGGGGACATCGATGTTTGAAGGGGAAGGCTGCGGCGAGCGTTGGATTTCGGCGAGGAAGATCGAATGGGCGAAGGCGACTCGGTGCAATTTGGTGTAGAGCGGAGGCATCAGAAGGGATGTAAGTGATGGAGCGACCGTAGGATGTAGCTAGATGCGATCTCAACGGCTCGGGATGAGCGGGTTCGGATCCGGGTCATGGGTATCTCTAGCCCATGTCTACTTTGTTGGGTTGCAACTGATTCGCGCGCGGGCTTTGGCTCTCTGCTCCATAGATGCTTGCCTCCAATTATCTGCTCATTTGGCTCCTCAGATTCTCCGAGCTTTATTTACTACCTAAAAATACAAAATTAATTAATACAAATATTTATTATTGAAAACAAAGAAAACACGAGAATGCGGGATAATATCGATTTCTAAGCGCAAAAGATGAGTAAAAAGCCAATAAAAGGTGTATAAATATGCACTATTTGGCACTCATCATATACTCAACAAGAGGGTATTGACTATGAGGAAACCTTATCTCTTGTGGTAAGGTTTGCCTCAATTCGCCTCATGATTTCTATTGTTGCATATTTGATTTAGAATTGTTCTAGATGGATGTTAAAACTGCATTCCTTAATGGGGAACTAGACGAAGAGATTTACATGTCTCAACCGACGGGTTTTGATGTCAAAGGACAAGAGCACAAAGTTTGTCATCTCAAACGTTCCATTTATGGACTTAAACAATCGTATAGACAATGGTATATGCGTTTCCATCAATCTATCACCTCTGCTGGTTATGAAATGACTGAGGAAGACCATTGTGTGTACATCAAATGATCCCAGGAAAGCATTCTTATCCTAGCCTTATATGTCGATAACATTCTATTAGCAGGAAATGATCTAGAAGGAATTGTCTCCATTAAGAAGTGGTTGTCCTCTAATTTTGAAATGACGGACATGGGTGAAGCTAATTATGTATTAGGTGTTAAGATCACGCGAGACCGCTCAAGAAAGACTCTTAGTTTGTCTCAAGAGACTTACATAAAAAAGATACTTGAGCATTTTCGAATGCATGATTGCAAACCCATTGACACTCCTATGGACAAAGCATGTGTCCTAAGTAACGATCAAAGCCCGAAGAATGAAGAAGAAAAGAAATACATGTCCAATGTACCATATGCATCTGCGGTTGGAAGTCTTATGTACGCTATGTTGTGTACCAGACCCGACATAAGTTTTGTAGTAGGGATGGTAAGTTGTTACCAAAGTAACCCCGGACCAGATCACTGGAAAGCAGTTAAAAGGATATTTCTTTATCTTAAAGGGACTGCTAATCTCCCTCTTTGTTACCATGGTGGAGACATTAGACTCAGAGGATTTAGCGATGCCGATTGGAGCAACGATAGAGATGAGTTTAAATCCACTTCAGGATACCTTTTTAAACTTGGTGGTGGTGCAATCACTTGGTGTAGTCAGAAACAAAAGTGTATTGCTCTGTCTATAATGGAAGCGGTATGTTGCACTTGCGGCAGCCGTCCAAGAAGGCATGCAGTTGAGGAGATTTATTAAGAGACTTGGTGTCTTGGAACACGCAAAATAAGCGGTGTTGCTTCACAGTGATAGCACATCAGCTCTAGCATATGTGAAAGATCCCAAATACCATGGAAAAACGAAACATATTGGTAGAAGATTCCACTTTATACGCGATATGGTTGCACAAAAAAGGTTGTTCTTAGACATATCTCCACAAATGTTGGGTGACCCTTTGACTAAGCCCATTTCGATAATTGCTTTTCAATCTCACGTAGAGAACATGGGATTAAACAGGATTTGATATGTAGAACATGTGATAATGACATTATTATTATAAGTATTAATGCTTTCTTAAATGAATATGTTTTTATAGAGATAATATAATTTTGATGTATACACGGATATTAAAGTTGTCAGCAGGAAAGAATCGGCCTACTCACACAGGTGATTCGCCTTGGCGCTTAGTATAGCGAGCAAGATGAGACAAAGAAGAGAGACGTTTTCCGGAATATATGTTTTTCGGAAAACCACGTGCTTTAATGGCAAACTTTTTATACAACTAGAAGTCGCCTTAATATGTTTAAGATGAGATCTCACAAAGAGATCGGTCATTAAATGTAACCACCATTTAATGAAGCACATTTATCTGACCCGATGTGATTTTACGAACGATTACTATGTGAATGACTATTGGAGCAGAAAGTCAAGTTAGGCGCTTAAATTGCGACTAGACTAAGATATGTATGGCGTATGCTTTTTATGCTAGACATGCCCATTTGAGTGGGATAAACGCCATAGCATACACTTTGTGATGTATATGCTAAGTCGACCGATTGTGAGAGCGATGAATGATTCCCTGCTTCATTGTTGTGTGAGCCACTGGATGAATATCCAATTCATTTGCCCCTTTGACTTGAGTTTATGTCATGAAGAGGATACTTAATGATGCTAATATCGCATGTTTTCTAATACGATGCAACTTCCCGTATGATGATACATGTCTAGGAAAGCTGTTAAGTTGAATTGGAACGATATGAATTTCTTGGAAGAAAATTTGATGATACACCATGAATTGTGATTCATAGATGGCCAGCGTTTTTTGTCTGTCGAAAATCATGAGTACAATTGATAAAATGTACATGGGTGCAATACTGCTTGCTAGAGGGATTAAGAGTATTGTGTCAGGTGTAGTCAAATTATCTAAGGTAATGAGATACGAATATTCTTTGTGATGGGTTGATGTCCCCATGTTGACTCGTAATGAGGTTCTAGTATGGAGCTCCCAAAATGAAGGTATCTCGGCAGTCGCACAAACTATTTACTAATATGAACATTTTTCTCAGAGGACTTTTGATTGGGAAGCATGCTGGCGTTACACACACTATGTGTGAGTGGGAGATGTTGGAAATATGGGAACCCATTATGTGTGTGCATGCCCAAAGTCGATCTTGGGTGGATGAGTAAAGTCATATGCTTGACTTTTTTAAAGGAAAAATCCTTCTCCAACTAACCAAGCTATGGTGAAACATGTGTCTTGTTTCTTGCCACCATGTATTTGCATGATGCTAACAAGTGTTTAATCACTTACTCCATGTGTTTAGTCCATGCTAACAAGTGTTAGAACTTGCTCCAAGTGTTTGGTTCTTCCTTGGCACTTGCCAAGAGAGGATACTCGGAGTTTAAGTATAAATAGGCTTCTAGTTTCATTTGTTGAAACATAATAAGGAGTAGAAGAAAACACTACAATTCAATAGTAGTGAGTTTAGCAAGAGATAAACCTAGTATGGAGAATAAGCTAGAGAGTTCTAAGTGAGCATTCTAGTTAGCTAGCAAAGTCTTATAGTATTCAAACATTAGTTGTAGAATCACCAAAATCCCTTAGTGTCCTTTGGAGAAGAAGTTGAAGTTCTATACGGTATTTAGTTTGTGTAAATATAGTTTGTGCTCATTTTTGTGGCACCTACTCACCGCCGAGTTTGGAGGTTCAAGAACGTGAAACGAAAGTGATCCGTTGGTTCGACGTCATCCTCATTTGGAGCGATTAAAAGGTACGAACTAATAACCCGCTTCCGCATTTGATTTGTTCAGCTTACATTTATATTAGTTATATATGACTTACAAAAACAAACAAAGAAAGAAACACCAAAGTGAAACATGGCAGATGGTGACCATATGGAAGGAGTTTGTGAATTTTTAGCAAGATCGTGGAAGGATAGATGCCAAGGTGCATCATCATCGTCTTCGATTCATGCTTCAAAAAAAAAAAATCTTCTCCACTTTCTTCTTTTAAGAAACTATTTTTCTCACCAGGATCAGAACCAAAACCATCAAGAGCTTCCTGATAAGTACGAATACGTGCTCCCTGCGGCGGGGTATAGTTACTATGATAGATACGTTGTTCAACTGGAAAATACCAACGTGCTTAGAATTAGTAGAAAAGTGAAGGAGGAAAATGAGAGGAATGTCAAGTACTTGAGTAAGGAAAGAGGTGAGATTAAAGGGTTCGAAACAAGTGTTACTCTTGAACCTGATGCAGATACCGACGAGATCTCGCTTTATCGTGATTACTGTGGAACTCTTACTGTTACCGTCAAGAAGATTGTTCCTCCTAGCGTTGAACCCAAGGAAATCCGAGTTTATTAAAATCACATTGCCAAGGTATATACGGTCAAACCTCGATAAACGAATGTTCGATAAATGAATAACCTCGCCAAATGAATAATTTTCTCTGGTCCCGACTTGGGCCAAGGTGATAAATGAATAATCTCGCTTAATGTATTAATGAATAAAAAAATGGAATCCTTAAAGGCCCTATAAAAATATAAATGAATAATAACTAAATTTCGATATAAAAAAATAAAACAAAATACATAATCAGTAAATTTTAAATAAAAATATATGTAGAAATAAACTCAAAAAAAAAATCATATATGGTTAAATGACTTTTTTTCACCCAAACCAAAATGCATCGTATCCTTAATTTTATGCAATGCTTGCATAATTTCTGGAATATTTTTCTCGTGTTGTATCAAGTAATTTTTAAAAGTGACCATCGCTTGAAAGGCATCTTGAGATGAAACATTTGGTACGACGCTACTATCATCTGGTTCAGTATCATTCTCGTCATTCATTACTGACTCAATAATTTCTCCGTCTGTTGGATATTCCATAACTGCATCATTCTCGTTAGGATAGTTTAAAACATGTTCTACGTCCATCAAATTTCTATAAAGTAAATCAAAAATGACACCAATTAATCCTTGGATATCTTCTTCTAATTGACCATTTTCTAGTTCTGGAACATCTATATCTTCGAACCAAATCTTACAATGACGGAAACAACTTGCATTTTTTCCCTCTAGCTACATTTGTACATCTTCTCTTATACAATTTAACTTCTTAAATAAGAAAATATTATCTAAATGAATAAATATTCATTTATCGATAAATAAATAACCCTGCTAAACGAATATTTTTTCTTGGTTCCGAGGTCATTCATTTATCGAGGTTTGACTGTATAAGTCCTTCATTTTTTTTTTTGACCCGGATTGCAATTTAGGAATGATAACAGTCATTTGTGGTACTTTCTTTTTCTTTTTTAAGTATTCGTAGTGGTTTCTTTTGCATTGGGTGCCTGAACTTGTGTTGACATTAATTTAATTATTTTTTATTATTGCAATTCTGCTGCATATTTCTGTTTTTTTTTTCCGATAAATATAATTGCTCTAGTAAAGTATGTAAGATATGAGAGTTGGCATCTTTCACTTTTCATATTTGCCTAATAGTACGAGTATTTATAGTCTAGGGATAGATATAATTGCTCAGTATTTATTTTCTTGAGTATGGAGGTATGGATTATGGAGGAACGTAGAGAGATGCAAGAAAAGAAAAGCACTTGGATGTCATCAAGTATATTGGATAGTTTTTCGAGAGCTTCTCTCCCTGTCCTTTATTCGCTTTAATGGCGATCATTATCTCATCTCTATGATGATTCTTGTCTCACATGTTTGTGATTCTCAGTCAGTTTATACTCGTTTTATCTCTTGTCCTTCTTGTTTATCTTAGTTGCTTGGTGATTAAATTCATACCATGTACTATCCTTTTCTCTCCTGTCTTGTCACTCTCATGGCGTCATCATCATCAAATCATCAGTTAAATGATTTTGATGACATCATAGCTAAAATGTCTAATCTTCTGGATTCTCAAACTTTATCATTAGAACTTGAGGAGGACCCAAATGCTAACTCAACTGATTGGAGAAGATGTATCCTAATAAAGGTAGCTAGTAATCGTGAATATGTTTTCTTCATTCTTCAAGAAATGCTACAGAAAGCATGGAGGCCTACTGGTTTAATGGAAATCTCAGAATTCATAAAAGGTGTTTACCAAATAAAGTTTGAAAAACCCTGTGATTTAGAAGCTGTTATGGAAGGTCAAGCTTGGGCCCTAAATAATGATCTGGTGTTGATAGAAAGAGTCGAGAAAGAAAAACTTCCCCGTGAATACCTATTTCAAACAACTGAGATAAATTTGCAAATTCATGGTCTTCCTCTGGGTATGCAAACTAAGAAGTATATTACACAAATTGCGAGCACTTTGGGTACACCACTTCCAATCCAAGATAGTGACGTCGCGAAATGGGGAAAATACGCCAAGGTCAAGATCATTCTCAACATAACAAGGGCATTGAGAAGCAATATGGAATTAACTCTTCCATCGAAGAATAAGTGTACGGTATACTTCAAGTATGAAAAACTCCCAAGATTCTGCTACTTCTGTGGACTGTTTGGGCATAATATGAAACAATGCTCTACATTAGCAAAAATTTATGAAAAGCTCATCTCTCATATCCAGAAGGGTTCAGTGAGAAGATGAGAGATCCAAAGAATGCTCGCTATTCTGATGACATTAGAGCAAATTTTAAACCAAGAACACCTGGTAAATATGTTAATGGTGTTCGTGTGGAGGAAGAGATCACCGCAGCTGAGAAAGAATATGATGGCAACTGCAACGTCCGACACGGAATCGGCAACCACGAATATCAGTGTCGAGGAATCAACCGATGGCCCGACTTGACTCGGGCAATTTGGAACACGGTTCTTGAATTTCTCGGAGGACGAGGCTCGAGAAAACAACAAAGATGAGAGCTGTGGAAGCTGGGACAAATAGAGAAGCACCACAAGGGAACAATTTGTTGAGTAATTGTTTGTCTTTTGGGAATGTAACTAATTCGTTAGATAAGGACACGCTACTGCAAAGTAAGGGGATAAGAGGTGAGAATAATACAAAAGGAATTCAATTTTGTTACACACCCAAGTACGCTGGTAACCTTCACCCTACACCACACGAACCAACAAACAGGTGGCTCGAGAATGATACCACTCATGAAGTACTGCGGAAGAACAAGACATAGAGTGAAAGAGGTAAAAAATCAGGTATTATTACTAAATCTTTGGGTGTAGAAAACTTCACATCAACCCAGCCCATTAACTCTCTAAGAATACCTATACTAAAAAATCCCAAAGCCTAAGTAATCAATAACCTCCACTCAACCCTTTTCTTCAATTCCCACTTCAAAACCTAATCAGAACTCTCGGCGAAGCAGTGATGCGACTTAAGTGATGAAGAGGGATTATCAGCTCACTCCGGCTCGTCTATTGATTCAGCAAAGAAAAAGAAAAAGAGATGGAAAAGATCAACAAGGATTAACTCTAAACAAGATCGAGTCCAACATATTGATGGAATCTCGGTTGGGTCAAAACGATCTGCAAGTCCAATGGAGATTGATATACCGGCTAAGAAGAACTATTCATCACGAGAACTCTCAAATGGGTGTGGTGGCTGCCCAAAATCAGCTACAAGATCGATGTTAATCTTCTCCGGAACCTGTCGAGGATTGGGAAACATCTCGGCAAATCCAGTAATCTCAAGGCGTTTCTCAGGGCGTGCAACCCTCAAATTGCTTTTCTATCTGAAACCTTACTCAACGAGGTAAAATCAATTAAACTATTTTCTTCTTTAGGCTTTGACAATTACAAATTTATTCCTGCTGTGGGTAGAAGTGGAGGCATTGCAGTGCTATGGAATGATTCTACTAACCTAGAAATTATCAGTGCTAATAAGAATGTTGTGCACTGCCATATTCATAATTTAATCGAGAATGAATGGGATTTATTTTGTGTGTATGGGCCTCCTAGTCATCAGGAGAGGAATTGAGTTCTGGAATAATTTCTCTCAATATACTTCTCAAATTCAGAATCCCTGGTGCATAGTGGGGGAACTTAATGCTAATCAGTTCTTTAGCCGAAAAGCATGGAGGCAATCAAAATCTACACTCTGCTAACAATGGATTCAAGGATTTTATTCAATATAGAATCTTAATAGACATGGGGTATATAGGTCCAATCTTCACATGGTCTAATGGTGCTACTACTGAAGAACCTATCTATGAGAGATTGGACAAAGCTTTATGTAATTTTGAATGGCTTATGATGTTCAAGGATAATGGTATTTTCCATCTACCAGAATTAGTAGTGATCATGCCCCTATTCTCCTCAATACCCACAGAACCAATAAAAGGAAGAGAAAACACTCTAATAAGCTTGAGTACTACTGGATGGATCACCCTGAATTCCAAGATGTAGTGATCAATACTTGGTCCTCACAACATGCTGATATTATGAGTAAATTAGAAGGAGTTGGGAAAGCTCTTAACAAGTGGAGCAGTGGAGCTTTTGGCAACATATTTCAGGTTGTGGAAAGTATGAAAACTGAGCTGCTTAACTTACAAAAAGAAGCGCATATAAGAGATACCAGGGTCGAAGAAAAAGCCCTTTTGTGATAAAATTGACTCTCTACATCAGCTTCAATACAAGTATTATGAGCAACGGAGTAAAGTCCAATGGATCCCCAATGTGGACAAAAAGACTCATATTTTTCACCTTACTGCTACTCAAAGGAGAAGAAAAAACCATATCACAGCTCTCCAACACACAAATGGTAAATGGGTCACCAATGCTGATGAAGTTGTTGCTTACCTAGTTAGCCATTTCTCTACTCTATTCAAAAAAAAATCCCGATGAAGATAAGCATGTAATTCAATTCCAAACACACATTTACCTTTGGATCTTTGCGAGAATGTGATCAACTTGCAAGTATTCCTTCCTCTGAAGATATCTGGAGTGTGCTTAAACATATGAAGAACCTCAAAGCTCTAGGACTAGACGGAATGCCTGATATCTTCTTCAAACGTTGTTGGGAGCATGTTGGGGAAGATGTCACACAAACCATCCAGCAGTGCTTTGCCTCAGCATCTCGCCACACAGTGCGAACCATACTAACATCTGCTTGATCCCAAAGGTAAAATATCCAACTCTTCCCTCTGAGTTTCGACCCATTGCCCTTACCAATGTCATATATAAGGTGATTACCAAAATATTAGCTCAAAGGTTGAAGAAACACCTAAACAACCTTGCAGATCATGCTCAATCGGCCTTTATCCCATGAAGAATGATCATCGACAATATAGTGGCGGCTAAAGAAAATTTTCATATTATGTCCACATCTTCCTCTATAATAGGCGCTTTCGCACTCAAGATTGATATTAGTAAGGCCTACGACAAAGTTAGTTGGAGATTCTTAAGTCACTGTCTTAGAACCTATGGCATTGTAGGCAAAGCCCATGAGTTAATTATGAAATGTGTTTCTATTGCGTCGTTTTTCTTAATCATCAATGGCCAAGCAGAAGGGCTCTTTACTAGTGAAAGAGGGTTACGTCAGGGCTGCCCTTTATCCCCGTATCTCTTTATCCTATGTACCCAAGGATTATCTTGGCTCATGCGAACTATGGAGAATAATGCTTTATATAATGGGTATAAAGTTTGCCGCAATGCTCCCTCGGTGTCTCACCTGGTGTTTGCTGATGACCTCATTCTCTTTGGCAACCTTGATGAGAAAATGGTAGATACCCTACAACAAGTTCTTAGTTCTTATGCTTCACGATCACGGAGAATATGCTAACATGCGAAATCGACGATTCACTTGACAAAGGTGTCATCCCAAGCGCAGAGCTGAGATTGCAAACACTTTGGGGGTCCAGCAAATGCAAATAAATGACAAGTATCTTGGTCATCAACTCCTCAAAGCATCTTACAAGATTGATTCTTATGATTTTCTAGCTGATAAGTTTGATACAAAGCTGGCAGGTTGGAAAAAAACACATTTTTCGCATGCTGGAAGAACTATTATGATCAAACATGTTCAGGGACTCATTCCACCTTACTACATGGCCACCTCTCTCATTCCGAAGAAGGTTTTACAAAGACTTACTAAAACTATGAGGAATTTTTGGTGGGGTCACTCCAAAGAGGCGAGAAAAGCGCATTATATCAACTGGAAGAAGTTCGAGCAATCGAAAGATACAGGAGGACTCGGTGAAAGATGGATGCTGTTGGGTTGTTAAAGATGGGAAGAAGATAAACATTAAAAATGATCCTTGGATCCCCAACATACACAACATGAGACCTGATCAAACAACAATCTCTTCCAACTGCCTTACTTATGTGAATAAACTTATACTGCAAGATCCAGTCAGATGGGATGACGAAAAAATTCAACAACTATTTACTCCCTATGAAGCTGAGAAGATTATGAATATTTATATTACTGAGAACCAAGATGAAGGCTCAGAGGACAAGCTGTTATGGATCCATCATCCCAAAGGGCAATTCTCAACAAAATCTTTCATCAAGACCCTCCAGGACAGAACCCTGACATCATCCAATGCTAGCGATACTGAATCTTTCCCATGGAAGAAGTTCTGGCAGGTAAAAGTCTTATCCCCCAAAATACTTATGTTTCTATGGAGACTACTAAACAATGGGATTGCAGTGGGTAATAGACTTTCAAAATTTTGGAAAGAAGCTAACACAGACTGCAAGTTATTTAATGGGGTAACTGAAACTCTTGAACACCTGTTCCTATACTATCCAGTCTCCCAAAACTTCTTATTTGCTTCTCCACTAGACTTTAGAACTGATGAGAGGCTAAATCTGATTGTTACACGTTATATAAAAACCTGGCTACTTGAAGGAGGAGATTTAGCCAAATTTAAGCTAGGGGCTTGTCTGTTTTGGGTTATTTGGAAAACTAGGAATGAGGTTATTTTCAACAAAGGTAAAATTCAGTTGGAGAAGATGTTACAGGAAACTGCTTATTGGCACAGCCTAAACAACCATGATATGGATAATCTCACTCTGCCTACAGAACAAGATATCTTAGATTTTGCTGTTGTTATATGGTCTCCTCGACCTCAACCTAAAATGAAGATAAACTTTGATGGTGCAGCTAGCCCGAAAGGATATGCTTGTGCTGCAGTAGCAAGAAATTCCCAGTCTGAAGTTGATGGTTGTCAAGCCAAAGTGTTACATTTTATTTCTCCAGTGGAGGCAGAAGCTTATGGAGCTTTGTTGAGTATTGAACTGGCTGCTAGCAAGGGCTTCAAGCAAATTATTATTAAAGGAGACTCCCTCACTGTGATTAATGCTCTCCGATATCACAACTCTCATACTCCTTGGCGAATACAGAACACTATTTCCATAGCTAGGATAAGTTAGATCAATTTTATTCAGTTGAATTTAGTTTCATCAAAAAGAAGGCCAATGTTATGGCTCATTCCTTAGCGGCTTATGTTGTTGAAATCCACCTCTCACACCAGTAGTTATCCTCCCCTCCTTCTTGTATCACTCACATGTTTTGTGAGCCTTCTTTAGCTGTTTAGCTTTTCCTTTTTTGTTGGTTTTTTTGTTTTCTTGTAATCCTCAAAAAAAAAAAAAAAAAAAGTATATTGGATACAGAGAAAATCAAAACAAAAGGAAAGCCAAGTCAAGTATTCTATTCCCGTGAATGTATAGAATTGTTGTCTTTTTTCGAGACTGATTTTGTGCACACGTGACACTTTAATCATCGTCATTGCAACAACGAAATACTGTTAGCTTAGGGGGCATTAGGATACCAGCAGTTATTCTCGCTTCTCCGAGAGTCAGAAGCGGAAGCAAAAACACAATTTGCTTCACATATTTATTTATTTTGATGGAAAATATAATTTATTAACTAGCGAATATAGTACATGAGATTTACAATATCATTTTGATCGAAAATATTAGAATCTATATTAGTTGAAAGAACTTTTTGATGCATGTTATCTGACATGTGTTGAAGCTTTTTAATCCTTGCCTCTTTCGCAATATAGTCCGCTGCTGAGTTATTCTTCCTGTTGATACATTTCACTTTTGCTTGGGGAAGGTCGCCCAATATTTTCCTAATCTCCTGCAAGGTATTCTCCACTGGCCACGAAACGTCTGTGCTTACCTTATGTAAGTTGTCGGCCAAAGCTTTACAGTCAGTAACTATGAAGACGCTGGATAATATGTTTTCCTTTAACCACGTGATCGCCTTTAATAATGATTTTGCTTCTGCATGGAATGCTAATGTCGCCCACTCCGATCCCGCTGATAGGTGCATGAAGGTTTTCTCGTCAACTGAATATAGAATGAAAGCATATCCCATCGACAAGTCCTCTTTCTTGAAAAAAGCATCAATGAAGATTATCCAATCCGAATTTAGGTTAGACCAAGTGATGTTGGTAGAAATTTTATGTCGAGTATTTGCTTTACTTTGGATGCTATTTGCCGGGAGTTTGAAGGAAATTATTGATTTTCCCTATTAGGTTGATCGGATTTGGGTTAATTTTCTCGAAAACTACCGAGCATCTGTATTTTCAGAGGAACCAAAGGATGGTAGAAATTTTTACTTGAAATTGGTTCAGATTAGCATCCGATATCCACCATTTAACCTAGGAAATAAATGAGTTGGGATTGAAATTGGAGAGGATATTATTTGGGGATAGTCCAAACCCAGATCACTCACGGCAAACGGACACTCACGAAAAGATGGGATTGTTTCTGCGCTAGATTATTGCATAACACACCAAATCGGGTCAATGTCCTTGTTATGTGCTCCTAGTCTAGCGGATGTTGGTAGAACTTTTGAGACAGTTTCCGGATGAAAAGTCTGATCCTAGGAATAACATGTATTTTCCAAATCTTATTCCATGAGAAATCTCGGCAATTATTAATGTCTTGATCCTGATTGGCTAGAAAGATATAAACATTTTTGGCCGAGAATTTACCTGAGTGATGATGGCGCCATCTGATGGTGTATTGTTCTTGATTCCTTGGATTTAGAGCTTGAATTTTAATCCTCTTCTGGGAAAAAGAATTGATTTAGCTTTTCCTGGTCCCACTTATTTTGATCCGTTATTAACTCTTGAACTCTTGTTGGTGCCTGCTCTTGCGCGCTTAGGACTATTTGGATTATATCTGTGTTTGGAACCCATCTGTCTTCCCAAATTTTCACTGAAGCTCCGTTTTTGACTTGCCAAACGTAACTATTTCTTATTAGCTCTAAACCTTTTTGAATACTGGTCCAAATCCAAGATAAATTCGAAGTTCTGGATTTTTCTAGAGGGTGCGAGTTTGGAAAATATTTTGCTTTTAACAGTTTGACCCATAATTGATCGTGTACGGAAACCAGTCTACTTGCCAGTTTAGTGAGGAGAGCTAAGTTTAAATGATGAGGGCTTTTAATTCCTAGCCCACCTTGGGAAATGGGCTTGCAAATACCCTTCCAAGCTTTTATAAATCCTCCTTTTCTTTTTTGTCCATCTTTTTTCCACCAGAAGTTTCTCTGAATTCTGTCGAGTTGATCAAGGGTTTCTTTTGGCAGAGCCAGAACTTGCATTTGGTAGGTTGGATAAGATTGAAGGATAGATTTTATCAATACAGTCCTACCCGCTTGAGACAAGAGTTTAGATTTCCAACCTTGAAGAGTAGCATAATATCGTTGTAGGAGAGGTTCAAAGTTGGCTTTTCTATTTTTATAAAAGAACAGAGGGGTTCCCAAGTATCTACTCCCTCTGTCCCTATTATATGGGCGGAATACTGGATTTCCTAGTCCCATTAGATAGGCGGAATTCTAATTCCAAAATGCTTTTTGACAAACATACCCTTATTTATGTTGTATGGGAAATTGTATTGAGAATAAGACAAGGGGTATAGACAAGCAAAAACATGAAAATTTGTAAAAACCATGCATTTTCTTATTCTAAGAGATTTCATCTTCTCCGCCTATATATATTAGGGACGGAGGGAGTATCATTTTTGGTCATCATCCGAACTTTTAGGATTTTGCTTCACATATAATTAAATGTTTTCCACTGGTACTCATGTCTTATGGTCAATCGGTCCACTGTCCACCAATGAGAATGAAGCTGAATTGACATTTTAAGTTGTACTATAAAAGACCAAAAAACACAATTGAATGTGTGAATCTAAACAGTCAAGAGAGAGGTATGGTTAAAGGAACCAGCGCCCAATGGTAAGGGATTTTAGCTGACAAAAGAAAAACGCAGGAATGTTTTCCTCCTGCACAAACAAAGAGGACGCAGATATCAAAAGGAACGGCAAGAACCTCCATCTTTAGATAAGTTCCTGTTCTGAAACCCTCAATCTCCGACCTGGTTAGTTCAACAGGATCGTTTGGTTCATCCATATTCCCTGTAACAGTTTCTGCATTTCTTGACAACAACCAACAAGGATCAGCTGAGCTTGTAACATATGCTAAACAGAAATCACCAACACCAGCAATATGCACCTGGCATAATATTTAATTTAGACCGATGGACCAAAATTCAAGTAAATCTGTGGCCAAATAAGTTGTTCAAACCAGAAAAATGGGCCAGTTTGATAAAAGAACAAAGTCAACTGTACTTTCATACTGCATCCCTAACTTTTCCCTAAGTAGCACCCAGAGGATTGAATATAGCAACATATTGTGCGTCCAGGGATAAAGTATATGAACATCCAGCATATGAGACATACTCATGCTATGTCTCAAGTGTGTTATGACAATCAGATTTGCTCTCAGTAACAAAAGTGACAACCAAATCAAATACATAACGATATGATACTTGATGTGGTCACAAAACAAGATTATGTTCACGAAGGGAATCTCTAGTTGGCGAAGAACAATCGAATAAAAAGCATGTATGACGGTGACGCTCAGTTCACCAACACGAAAAATTGAGAGACTCACAGTAACCTAGCTAATAGAGAAATTACCTTAGCTCCATTCTCAATATTAGAACCGTGAAGATAGCCTGTACTAAAGTTTCTATTGCATTGTTTATCTTTCTGCACTTCTTCTAGAGGACTAACATCTTTAATCTACCAGCACAGAAGGTTGAGTTGGTATCCTTGACGAGGGGGGGATCTATCAGGTACTGCTTAGCAAAGTAGTGTATATTGCAAGATTGAACGTTTTCATAGACACCACACCTTTATCTTAAGTGATACTTCGGCGCTCGTGGCACTAAAGAGTTGGTATGTCCCTTCAGAACGATAAGCACACTCCGTCGTGTCGGCAGTCTCTGGTCAGGGTCATCCTTGGATTCGGACCAAAGAAAAATCAGACTTGGAAATAAGGAGATCTGTAGCCCCGTAAACTTAAGCAACTAAGAAGTCCAGATTAGGAAATAACCTTTTCAAGCGAGTCCTTGTCAGCAGTAACAGTACGGCCAACGGTCAACAATGTGTTGTAGAAGCGAGGAGCCTCAACTTGACATAAACGATGCATAATAACTTCATCCCTCTCATTAATTCTATGCTCAAATGTGCATTCAGCAATACCCGAGGCACCGCCTACAGCCTGCCCAATATGGAAAAACATTAGAAACACGAAAAACAAACTTTGCAGGAATGCTGGAACTCCTGGTGTAACAAAAAGAAGTTCAACACAAGCGGGTAGATAATTTAGACATCTGCTTGGATAAACAGTTCCTGACAACTATAACGAACCAGATAGCTGTGTAAAACACATACAAACAATACAGCAATACAGCATTTTGACTTTCTGTACGGCTAACCCCAGAAATTCCATTCTTTCGTGATTTTTAGTATCACAAAAGCAAACAAATGGCAACCCATCGTCCTATAATGTAGACACATCAAACGTATATGCTTAACACTCAAGAACGGATAAAAAAGACAGGATTTTGATTCTACACTTGGCACACAAACCTTATTAACCCTCCCAGTGATTCCCCTAACAGTCCGAAGATTTGCACCTTCAAACTTAGCAATGTCAATATCTGATGGGAACTTAACAAGAGCAGTCTCCTTGGAGGTTCTAACAGCAGTTCCTATGCACTTGCTTTCCTTCGTTATCTTTGCAGCATGCTCAGAATCAAGAACAACAGCCTCTGCTGCTATCCGAAACACTACCTGATTCAAAATGCAAACCATCACACAAACATTAAAAAACCAAGATATGAGCAGATCAACAATAATTGAGCAGCTTCTTCACATCACATCATCATTAAATTAGATAATCGAATGACTAATGTAAATGAATGGAGTAGAAAATTGTAGGCAAACCAATCCAAAAGTGTCGAGAACTGAAAGACAGAGAAACATGAATTGATATACGGTATCTCTCTAGTTCATACCTGGGGAGAGGATTCAATATCTGAAGCATTCTTCTGCAACTGTATTACTTCTTCGCGATTAGATCCATGTTCCAATGCTTTCTCCAAAAACTGTGAATTTTGCATTGCAAAAACAAATTAGATAAAAACTTACCACCTTGATGCAACATCAAAAATTGAACAAAAAGTTCATGAATTGAGACAAACGTGCATACTAAGGTCTTTCTTGACAATCTGCTGATACTCAGAATGCATCAACTTAATGTGGTAGGGATATTTATCGACTGTAGTGGACCCATTCATAATAGGCAAAAAGGCTATGAATTCAGATTGTTTTCCAAAACTATCGCAGATGGAAAATACACAATGCAAAACATGGATACTGTCCGGAATTGTGAGACAATGACATGCACCGCAATAAAAAATGTCATATGACTCATATCCACTAAGTTCTGAACAGGACGGAGACGCTGGAAGTACATTAATTTCTATTTTTTTTTTCTTCTGATCATTGGACAGATACCAAATGCTTTCACGGAAGCAAGGACAAGCTGTATGAACTTAGCCATATGGTTGGTTCTTTACCTTGGTATACAAATCAAACAAGCATCAACTGACAATATCACATCCAGACCTTATTACTCTGCACAACAGCAATTCTGGTATGGGGTGGTACAAGAGGGCCCCAAAACATCGCAAGACAGTATTCATCTTCGGGAATGTCCTTGATAGGTTGATGCTGTCCATTGCCATTTTCCATGGCATAAATAGGTTTTGTCTGGTAACGTCTCCAACCAGATGACACAGTGATTATATCTCCTGTCTTCAAGAGTCTCATGTGCCAGTTATGACGCCTAAGCTTCGCCTGGAAGAAGAACACAATACAGATGATCATCAAGGCTGGCAAAAGAGTTGAGTTGAGTTATCATCAAACATGCATATTTGTCTTACTATCAAGTTGTATTCAGATGTTGAATAGTAGCTCTTTCCACTTTCATGCTCAAGTGTCTAATGTATGCTGTATTTTGGTGCCGCGCCCCACGGAAAGGCTAATACTATTAAAATGGGGCGCCACAACAGCGCCTAGGATTCACAATACATATCAATTCAATATGCATTTATGGTAAAGAAAGAAAATATATGATAATTTGCTACTATTTACTTGGGTTATTATTATTAGTTATTACATATAGCCAACGCCTTATATTCTACACCCAATCCATGCTTCACACCTCGTCCAAACAACATAGTATCTGACAGTGACTAATGAGTTCAAATTTTCAAAATGGTGAAAAATATGATAGAGAATGTAATTACCTTCATATATCCAAGTTTTTGCTCTTCAAGACCAATACCCCCAACGAGAATAGGATGACAGGGATCAAAGTTCTCGACCATCTGAAAAGGAACGCCAAGAACCTCCATCTTTAGATAAGTTCCTGTTCTGAAACCCTCAATCTCCCACCTGGTTAGTTCAACAGGACCGTTGAGTTCATCCATATTCACCTGTTCCTGGATTTCATTTTTCAATCTTTCTGACTTGCTCCTACAGAGCCAAGGCCGAAAAGCTGCCGGGTCAACTGTTTCCATTGCATTTCTTAGCAACGACCAACGGCAAGGATCAGCTGAGCTTGTAACATTCGCTAAACAGAAATCACCAACACCAGCAATATGCACCTGGTGTAATATACTTAATTTAGACCGATGGAACAAAATTCAAGTAAATCTGTGGCCAAATAAGTGAAGATAATGAAAATGTTTGTTCAAACCAGAAAAATGGGCCAGTATGGATAAAAGAACAAAGTCAATTGTACTTTAGTATAAACTATTACTGCAAAAGTGCCTTTTTCTTAACAAGAGACTGCATCCCCTAACTTTTCCACTTAAGAAGCACCCAAATGATCGAAAATAGCAACATATTGTGCGTCCAAGGATCAAGTCTATGAACATCCAACATATGAGACATATTCATGCGATGCTTCAAGTGTGTTATGACAATCAGATATGCTCTAAGTAACAAAAGTGACAACCAAATCAAATACATTATGTTATGATATTTGACGTTGTCACAAAACAAGATTAGGTTCACGAAGGAAATCTCTAGTTGCGAAAAACAATCGAATAAAAAGCATGTATGACGTTCAGTTCACCAACACAAAAGATTGAGAGACTCGCAGTAACCTAGATAATGGAGAAATTACCTTAGCTCCGTTCTTAATATTAGAACCGCGAAGATAGCCATACAGACGTATGTTTCTATTGCAGTGTTTATCTTTGTGCACTTCTTCTAGAGGAGTAACATCTTCAAAACGATCTACCAGCACATAAGGTTGAGTTGATCTCCATGACGAGGGGAGGTATCCAATATCTGACACGGCTTCGGCCAAATCTTGTATTTCATGCATTTTGTACCTGTTAGATCAAAGACTTGATTAGAAACTCAGATAGACATTCCTTTAATTCACAGTCCTCTCCTATTGGTAAGTTGAGACCAGGAATGGAAGTTGAGGGAAAACTTGATACTATAAGTTACAGGATATGCGCATATATGACTTAAATCAAAAGCAACTTACAACTCATTTTCGAGACCAGATAAATGGAATACTGTTATTCCTTTACATAATTTTTCCTTGAGGCATTCTCTGATATCCTTTGGATCCATTCTGTTACCTCTGTTATCCAGATGTGTGAAAACCCCCATAACCTTTGGAAAGCGGTGCACCCGTAAGAGGTAAAGAAACTCAAATGTTTCCTGAAATCAAATTCTCAGCACTAATTAATCCTTTGAAACTAGCTTCTCTTAAGATCAAATGTACTTATACATACATAAAGAAACTAACATTTTATCAGCAAATGGACTGATGTTCTTTTGAGTGTGAATGACGAAACGTTTTGATGCAATTAACTCACCATTTCTTGATACTGATAACTTGCATCAACCAGTAACAACACTAGATCAGCATACTTTGCAGCATCAATCATGCCATGAATATCATCCGGGCACTCTACAAACTGCAGCCGTCTTTTCTTACCTATTGATATTGTAATCGGCCCTCGGATATCACTATGATGTTCCCTAGTAAAATGTTTTACTAGGGATTTAATCAACAAAGACTTCCCAACCTACAACAGTGTTAGAATGCCACAGAAATTAATAATAATGAACCCTGAATAATAATGATGATAAAAGACTAATCAATACATATAAATTGTTGATTCTTACTCTGGGAGGTCCTTGTACCACAATGATGTAGGGTGCTGGGTTATCAATCTCCCGAGTAGTAACTGAATTTTGAGGGTTCTCATTCAGAAATATATCACCATCTTCCTTATCATCTTTATGTATTCTTAAAATTGGCGGATTAAACGGAATAGAAGATATAGGATTTTTGAGGAAATATAACAATTTTTCATCATCCATTTTTAACTGAAAACCCTAGAAAAAACAGAAACAGAACTAATAATATATCAGAATTACATGAAAAAATTAAATAAAACGTGACCGGAGAAGGAGAAGATGACTCACCTTGACTGGAGAAACTTTTATACTTTTTGTGATGGCGGTTCCTTCAATCTCTCTGTAAAAGCCGCGGGGTTAGTTTCTGTTTAACCGAGGACCGAGGTTCTCTCTTTATTACTGTAGGACGAGAGAGTGGGGTCTTTATTATGTCTTGGCTCCCGAAACGACACCGGTCCATTGCTCCCGAAAGCCACCGGTCCGACCCATATACTTCACTTTTTCCATGAACCATTTTTTGGGGATCATGGTTTTTTTGAGGGGACCATGGTCTTATTAGGCCACCTTCCCTCTAGTTATAAGGGGTGTCCTAATGCGTTGAAATTATTAACCTACCCTTAACCTAATTTAATTTAAAACCAACCTAATAACCACCTCTCTCTCACTCTATATATAACCACCACCTCCTCCCACCACCACCGCCCATCACCGCCGATTACTACCACCACCACCTCCGACCATCACCACCGCCCACCGTCGCCGGGTGCCACCACCACCTCCTCCCACCACCACCGTCGATTACCACCACCACCACCTCTGATTATCACCACCACCAACCACCAATTACCACCACCAACAACAACCACCACCACCTTTATATATATATAGCTTAATTTAAATCTTTAGCAAAGATATTCTCACAAACCCATTACTTGTCGTTTGTTTTTGGTTGAAAAAATGAGAAGTAATCATCAAAATGAGTTGAAAATGGAAGTTGTGGAGAGGTTTAATGGAGGTTACGGTGTTGAGTTCGGTTACTTGTTCATCTCACAAGGCAACCGACGACACATTCGAATGAGTTCGGTTACTTGTTCATCCTCACAAAGCAATAGAACTACACCTTGAATGAATTCGGTTCTATATGCTTTATAACTATGTTCTCGAGCGCGAGTTCGGTTGTTTTTATAAATGTATAAAGCGCCATGTAACAGAACTCTAGGGTTAAAAACATAAGAAAAAAGTTGCCATGTAACCGAACCTTCTTGTTTTTCCCATTATTTTTATTTCTTTTATAACAGAACTCTATCAACTTTGTTCGGTTATTTATAAAATTTTAAAACTTCCATGTAAGAACTTTACGGTTAAAAACATAAGAAATTTTTGTTTGTTAAGTTCGGTTGGTTGTGCAATTGATCTCAAGTTTGCGAAACAACCAGGACTTATTAAACTTAGTTCGGTTGGATCGCAAAAGCATGATGTTTGCGAACCAACCGAACCTTATACACTTGGTTAAAATTTATTTGTACGTAAAGTTCGGTTAGTTGCGAACCAACCAAACATAATCTTTGCATGTCGAGCTTCCATTAATATGGAGTTCGGTAACTGCGTGTTTGGATCAAGCAACCGAACTACACCTTCAAACTAGTTCGGTTACTTGTTTATCTCCCAAGGCAACCGAACTACACATTCATATGAGTTCGGTTACTTGTTCATCCTCACAAAGCAACCGAACTACACCTTCAGATGAGTTCGGTTACTTGTTGTTCATATAAAATAACCGAACTGTTCAAAATCCAGTTCAAAATTTTACATTTTTGGGGAAGTTTTTACCAATTCAACATACATTATCTAAGTTTGGAACATACTTGTTCACCCAAATACTCTTCCTCCTCCAGTTGTGGTTGATAAAATCCATTATTTGAATACTCAAAGGGGTGAATTGGAAAAAAAATATTTATTTTTCATGTTTTTCTCCTTCATCTTCTCTAACTCTACTCTCACAATAATTCTACTCAACTAATAATAAACCCATCTTTTAATTTAATCTCACTAATTGTTTTTAACTAAATCATTTCACTAATCATAACCTAAAATTAATTAAGAGGGTAGATTAGGTATTAAATAAATAACTAGATATGGGGTGACCTAGAATTACTTCTAATGTCTTTACCCAAAATAAAACCATGGTCCCCTCAAAAAAACCATGGTCCCCAAAAAACGGTTCTTTTCCATTGGGAAAATTAGGCTAAGGCCCAACCCATGGATAACCCATAATATGAGGCCCCTAGTTAAAAGAAGTTTAAATCTAGGCCCCGAGAATTATTAAAAGACATTGATACCCTTATGCATATTGTCAAGCCCATAATTAAATAAAATTTAAATTTAGGCCCAAAATTATTAAAATATAATGTGATGATATTCCTACCACCTCCGACCACTAAAACCACCGCCAACCACCTCCTCCAGCCCACGCCACTAACCACCTCCGACCACCACCGCCTCCCAGACCACCACCGACCACCTCGACCATCACCGACCACCGCCTCCAACCACCTCGACCACCACCGCCTCCGACCACCACCAACCAGCCTCCAGGCCACCACCGACCACCACCCCGCCGCCGACCAGGCACCACCACCACCACCGACCACCACCACCTCCGGCCACATGCATATTGCAAGTGTCAGGAAGTTACATGCATTCAAAAGTGTGTAACGAGAAGTTACACATGCATATGGCATGTGTATCCCGAAGTTACACATGACATGTGTATCCCGAAGTTACACATGCATATGACATGTGTATCCACAAGTTACACATGCATATGGCATGTAACAATTATCAGAAGAAGAAAAAAATATACAAAAAAGATATGTATTGCTTTAATATTCATTTACAATAATTTTTCTGTTTATCTATTAATTGGCTGTTATTGAATACAATAAACGAGTTAGAACACTAAATATGTAAAAACGAAATCTTAGAAATGAGCCACGAAATCCTCTATTGTTCCTTCCCTTCTTGTCTTCCTCATTACAAAATGCTTCCATATACGTAACAAAATAAACATCCATGAAATTAGATTGGATGAATAAAAAGAATGAAATAATATTATAGAACAACTAAAAGAGTAATTAAGAGTTACACATGCATATGACTAGTGTAACTTGGAGTTACACATGGGTCTCATTAGTATAACTCTGGGAGTTACACATGCGTCGGCGGTACGATGAGAGTTACACATTCATAACCTTTATATCCCATCAATTAGCAAGTGTATCTAGAAACTACACATCTAATTGGCATGTGTATTGGTAGCTACACATCTAATTAGCATGTGTAACTAATAGTTACACATGCATCTCACTTGTGTAATTAAGAGTTACACATGTATCTAATCAGTCTAATAATCAGTATTATCATACCTTTTTACAAGAAAATATACATGTGATGAACTACAAAGATATACATGGGAGGGTATTAACACAAGCAAAGAAACAACTCAGAGAGAAATTCTTTCTACAGAATGGTGGTTTGCTATTAAAATAGCAAAAAGGCTCACATGAAGGTGATACAACAAAAAGCTACTACATGTCCAACCATTCTGTAATCTGGAGACAATGCATTATTGTTATACCTCGTCTGAGGCATGTAATTGAGATCTAAAATGTGGTTTTCAAGAATTATTATCTCATATGAAGGACAAATGATTAAGTCAATAGGGTTGAGCTTTTACCTCTGAGGTGGCAACGACACACTATTCCCAGAAATATGAATCCCATGCTTCTTATGAAACAATGCATCAAGCTGAAAATTGCAACGCAGTAGTCGGTACCAGACAATACAAGATCCCTAAAAATTTCAAAGTGAAAACTAAAATCAATATCCGAATCTAAAAGCAATGAAAGAAGACGAGAGATGGGAGGAATTTAGCACATGAAACAACCACTACTCATAGTTCTTGTTCTAACTCTACTTTTCTTTCCTTTTTTTTTACCACATTCTCATTAGATTTCACATTGAATCTAGCAAAATCATCAACATCTTCCTAGTGTAATTGTTAGTTACACATGCATTTTCCTAGTGTAACTAAGATTTACACATGCATATTCTCAATGTAACTAAGAGTTACAAATGCTCACAGAATGTTGAGAATTGAGAAGAGAAGCAAAGTTCTTGGAGTTATTTTTTACCTCCCATAGTTTTTTTGCAAGAGTATCTTGAATAGTGTAACTGAGAGTTACACATGCATCTGAATAGTGTGGCTGGGAGTTACACATGCATCCGAATAGTGTAACCTAGAGTTACACATGCATTTTGGATGTGTAGACGCAAGTTACACATGCAATTTGGATGTGTAGGCAGAAAGTTACACATGTGCGAATAATCATCAAAATGAGAAAATTGAAGCACAATGAACAACCACCGTATGTTACTGCATCAATATCATCTTCTCGATCTCCTCATCATAATTCTCCTCACCATTGTATGAGTATCACACAAGGTCTTACCTGTTTGAGTATGATTATTTACGAAACTTCACTCAAGTCGGTAGAAGGATGAACTTTAAGACCTGTCCGAGAATTTCTTCGCCACGCATAAAACTTCAACACTCAAGTCGGTAGAAGGATAAACTTTAAGACACTGTATCTGTGAATTTATTTTCCACTGCACAACAAATTTGTATCAGATCTCTTCATATAGCCATTCATATCCACTTATCCTGAATTAACATCTCAGTCACCACCACATCTCGTAATCCTTTTTTACTAAATTCCATCAATAGCTCCAATAATTTAGTTCAAAATTTAACCTGCAATTTCAGTTTCACAAATAACCATATCACCACCAGTAATTTCCAATAAATAGTACTAGTGCAACAAATTCAATTTCGTTCAAGAGATACAACAAACTACATAGAATCAGAAGTAAACTACACAAAATTGAGCAATTCAGTCAGAGTATATGAAACTCGTAACAAATAGATGGGTAATAGAGACGATGATTCGGCGATTTCGAATACGAAAACCGATTTTCAATCGAGATTTAAGATAAAGAGATCGATTGATTTCCGATAAGAAACCTAGAAAAAAATTGTAGTGTGTTCTTAAGATTTTCATCTTAAAAAGCAAGATAAAGATTAGACTACAACAGATCTGAACTCCGATCATGATTTCATAAAGAAAATTCAGTTGAAATTCATAATTTCAAGGTAACTTCAATTGAATTAAAAGATGATGAAAAATGAAACTTATCTGCAGGTCGATTTAATTCTGTTTGATGAATCTTCGAATCGATTGATCTTGTTTCATATCAAACAAATCTTCTTCATCTTCCATATCATCTCTCTCTCGATCGGATGCAATCGATCTTTGAAATTCTGAGTATAAGATGACAAACTGTGAAAGAAACCTAAAACTTCTTCTCGTTGTTGCATTGGAAGATCTAAAAGCAGATGATGGAAAATGAATCTCAGGAAAACCCTAAAATCTATTTTCTCTGCAACTGAGAGAGAGAGAGAGATGATAGAGAAAGAAAATGGAGAAATGAAGGGATGTTATGATTTTTCTCTTGTATATATTGAAAAGGGTAAAACTGCCATTACGAAAATGGTACTTTATTATCAAGCCCTGAAAATAAAAGTTTTGGGCCTAGAAATATCAAAAAGTGAAAGTATGGAGTTGATAGTGGAGGATCCATTTTGTGGGGCTTGTATATATTGAACCCATATAGTAGGGTGGTTCTAGTATTTTTCACTTTTCCATTAAAAAAGAGTAGGAAGTACCATATAGTCCTATAAATAATACTCCCTCCGTCCCACCATTAGATGACCTACTTGGTCTAAGATCTTGTCCCATCATTAGTTGACCTATTTCACTAATCAAGGGGATATCTCTAAAACTACCCTTTTGATTGATTATCGGTATCATAAGAAATATGTATAATTTGATATTCATGTTTATACTCGTTACGTAGGTGTTTTAAAATGATTTTCAACGGTACAAAATTTACGAAAATATATGGTATAGTTTGAGAGATAAATGATTTCTAAATTTTACAAATTATTATCCATACGGGTATAGTTGTAAAAAATACTTAAAAACACTCATTTCATTTATTGCCTTAAGAATTGTGCAAATTTCACTAGTAAATCTCTATATAACCTCCTAGATAAAAAAGACTCTCAACCAACTGATGTGCTTGCTAAGAAAATCTGGAAACTTGGTGTCATTCCCAGAATTCAATTTTTTATATGGAAAATGAAGAATAACATGCTGCCATTTAGTGGTCACCTATCTAGGTATATGAGTTACATAGACCCTATCTGCATTCTTTGTAATAATAGCATTGAAACAGATTAACATTCTCTGATGTTTTGCAACTTTGCTAAAGCTGTCTGGTCTCATTGCTCCCTAAGCTTAGAAACGGCTAGAAATGGTTTTAATAATCTGGAAGATTGGTGTTGTAACTGGTTCTCTTCCAACCATCCTGATACTCATTGGGGCCCCTGGGCTTGTGTTTGTGCAACCATCTGTTGGTTCATATGGAAAGGGAGATGTGATAATGTTTTTGAAAGAGCTAAACCACATCCTAAAAACACTGCTACCCAAATTATTAATCATCTCAACTCTGAAATGGTGATGAAGCAAAACTCTATGGTTAGACAGAATGAAAGTTTGATGGAACCTCCAGACCAACAACTCAATCAACATATCTCCTTTGCTTACATGACTACTATGAACTCACATAACAGGACTAACAGGCATTGGTGTTTACATATTAGGTACCTCTGGAGAAATTCTTGGCAGAAGAACCAGGTGTACCAGAGTCCATGACAGGGAGGAAGAGGAGTGCATAGCTGTGAAGGAAGTTGTAGATTGGGCCACCCTTCTCAACTGCAGAAGCTTCAATCTCATGGGATGCAATAGGAATATAACAACAACTCTACAAGGTGGAACTAGAAGTACCAGCTGGAGGACAAATGAAAAAATAAACCAAATCATTTTGAGTCTCAAATCTTTTGAGAAAATCTTTTGTAAAACTATCAAAAGTAGTAACTTTCCTGATCTTAAAAATTTAGCTTCTATAGGCTGCAACACTCAAAGTCCTCAACTTTGGGAGGCATCTTTATTTCCAACTCTTTGTCAGTAAGTTTTTCTTTATCAATAAAAAAAAGGGAGTACATTAGAGTGAGTTTGGTCCTTTTACAAAAGGGAACATTATCTATATACTCCTAGTATGAGGTCCATTGAAAATACCTTTCTAACTTAAATTATACCCCTAAACTTAATACATTACTAAAATACCTTTTTTTTTTTTTTTTTTTTTTTTTTTTTTTTTTTTTTGAAGCATGAGATTTATTAAACTAAAATACCCTCTTTTGTATGGTACATATGCAAAACCACTACCACTATTCGAAAAATAATAATAGTAAAAAGAAGGGAAAAAAAAAACCACCACCACCACCACTGACCACCACCGCCAACAACCACCATCACTGTCCACCGTCGCCGCCTCCCGCCGCCACCAACCACCACCGCCAACAACCACCACCATTGTCCACCGTCGTTGCCTCCCACCGCCACCAACCACCACCGCCAACAACAACCACCACCACCGCCAACCACCGCCACTGTCCACCAACACCACCAACCACCGTCGCTGCTAATCAATACCACCACTGTCCACCACCGCCACCAACTACCACCACCACCGCCGCCAACCACCACTACCCACCAGCAACCACCGCTTCCACCACCACCATGTGGAGTCAACTTGCTGAAGTTGTGTCCATATCGGAGGCAACTATCTCGTCTCCAATAAATAGTGTATAGGAACAAGTTGCAAAACAAAATGGAGCCAACTAACTCAAGTTGTCTCCGAACTGAGGCAACTAGCTCAAGTTGTCTTCAAAAGTGAAAGCAACTAGCACGAAGTTGTCTCCAAAAGTGAAAGCAACTAGCACAAGTTGTCTCCAAATATGGAGGCAACTAGCACAAGTTGTCTTCAGATATAAAAATTATATACACAAATGGGTGAACCTAGTATGAGTCGAACACACATCTTCTGACATATAGTCAGTTGTGCTACCATTGCACCATAGATTCGTCGCGATTACTCTAAGATGTATGCATAAAGATAATTTACCACTAAAGTTATACCTTATTAACCCACGACAAACCAATCGCGGCCACAATCAAACTCCATTATTTATATCTTCACGGCAGCTGCAGCCAGACTCTTCTCTCACAACTCCACAAAATGAACATCAACAATCCTGTTCATGCCTTCCGAAATAGTCCCATACATACCTGTTAGATAAGGTGATGCAAGACTTAAGAACACCATCCAGTTGCTACTAATAATCATATTAAATAGTCCCATACAAACCTCGACTCCCACTGAAATGTGACTTATTTAGTTCCAGCAAAAGTAGGTGGTCAACGATCTTGTTTATCAAAGCTTGGCTAGGAGCCTGCACATTTTACAATAATTTCATAAAAATCAGTACATAAGAGTTTGTTAGAACTGTAGACAGTACAGAACTCTAGAGACATTGTAAGAGAACAAAGTTGATATTTAATTTGATAAAATGAGGCAAAGTTGATACTGTAAGAGAACAACGAACACATCCGCTTACTATTTTTTGTATCTAGTAAAAGCGATTATAATGGAACAAGTTTCTCAAAAAAAAAATGGAGCCAACTATCTCAAGTTGCCTCCTAATCTGGAATCAACTAGCTCAAGTTGCTTCCGAATCTGGAACCAACTAGCTCAAGTTGCCTCCAAAAATGAAAGCAACTTTCTCAAATTGTCCCCAAAATCTGGAGTCCAAGAACGAAAACGGAACAAACTAGATAAAGTTAAACTATTGTTGAAACTAACATCCACTGACACCACTAGTAATTGCATACCCAAAGGCGCAAATATTGAATAGTCCACTACTTCTTGGATATGTTCCATTTAGCACTGCTACTTTGTTTGAGGCATAAATCCAAAGCCCAATTTATTAACATACAATGAAATGGTTATGCGCGAAAAATTAATTAAGTTAAAAAGAAAAGACATTAATAGGACATTGAAGTTTATAAGATTACCAAATCCATGAGATTAATGATTCCATCATTGACAGCACAATATAATATGAAGCTCTCTTTATGTACCTAAAAAACCACATCAACCGCAAACATTTAGTCCTCATAAAGTTGTTCACGGATTGCAACTGTTGGCTGCAAAATACAACTTATACGAATTAATTACAGCTACTAGCATGAAGTTATCAGTCACTAACAAGTACTTTACTTCATTAATAATGCCTACTCGAACTTCAGGGTCTTTAATATCCAAGTGTTTGCAGAAGGTTCTTGCAAATTCTTCTGGATCACTCTCGAAGTTGTTCAAGTCATGCAATGTAAGAATCAACGGATGTCGAACATATAAGCAAAATTTACATTCAAAATTACATGATCCAAATGCATGATTAAACAATCATATTCAAAGTCACAATGCAAAACTCAAAGCAGACTTACCCATAAAAACTGGTCCCTTATGATGATATTATGTACACGAAGATCCAGCTTACATAAAACACGAATATTACTATCTATAGCAACTCAAACCATAAAACAACTGCTAAAAAGAGTAATATAAGAAGTTTTTAAGAAGCAAAAGGAGTCTTATAGTTACAATAAAGGCTTCTCGAAGTTGTAGTTACTCTTTGCAGAAATCTCATGGTATTGCAGATTCCTCTTCCTACGTATAATAACAGCTTTACAATAGCAACCATGTTAAGCAACAGCTTAACTTGGTTTCTTTCACTTGCATGTTCTTGAACAATTAGGATATTTTCACACACCCTACAATAGCAACCATGTTAAACAACAACTTAACAACAAAATCACCTGCATAAATCTCTAAACTTGTGAAGCATGACATAGTCGTTGCTTTTATCCTATGTACATCAGGTTAAAATTTTTCTACACAAGAATTAAATACAAAAACATTAGCATCATAGCTAATTATCTTACCCGAACTTGTAAAGCATGCTACAATTGTTGCTTCTATAATGTAGTTACACAGGAGCCTTAATTCCATGGTTGCACATGTCATCTGTGCACCAAAAGCATGCTACTCCCAATTGCTCACGACAGAACCAACAAACTACTCCCAATTGATCACTGCAAAACCAACAAACTTCAGTTCAGCTGCAATTCAACTGCAGCACCACATAGCCACTGCAACACCTGCTCATTCTACTCTTGTATTAGCTCTCTTTCACCTTGTTCTCTCCTGCAACTATTCACTCCCATTCCAAACATTCATATACAGATCCATCCAAACTCGCCACAACACCTAACATTCATTTCATACCCCTTCTTCCTATTTCAACACAGTTCGTTCATAAGAACCCAAATTTGCGTTACTCAATTCAACCATAATTCAATTAAAATAAAATCAATTTAACCGACAATAAATAATTTCAGGATGGAAACCTTACCTTGGAAATAAGCTCCACCACCATCATTTGTATACTCTTCTTCTTTCCTATCCGGAAGATATCACCACCAACACCACAACAAACAATCTTAACCACCACTGTCTCAATCGCCAAATTTCACCATTCCAACCAGAACCACCGCAATCTCCATCAATTCCGCCGTTCTTAATCTAACCTCTTTCTATCTACATCACCACCAGTTACAATACCACCAACACCAGCAGAAACTTCAAAGCAAAAGAAAAAATATAATCAATAAATTCCAAATCGATGCGGGAAAATCTGTATTAACCAACTGTAATCATCGATTTTAGGTTCTTCAATCCCAATACAGTTGAAATCGAGATGAACTTATCAGAAATCAAAACCTAAAATCAGATCTCAATCTTTTGAATCTGATTTTGAAATTAATCTTTATAAGAAGAAGAAGGTCTTTCTGAATATGAACCATCTGTTGCTGATAATAATTTTTGATTAAATCTGAATCAGCTGGAGGAGGAGGTGGTGGTGGTGATTTCCGGAGAGAAAGAGAAGAGAAATATATTTTTTTAGATGTGAAACTAAAGAGTGATAACTCACTGAGATGGTGATGATGACGATGAAGACGATTCTGGTGTTGGTGGCGTTGGTTGTGGTGGCGATGGAGATGGAAATGGTGGTGGCAGTGATGAAGATGGTGGAGAGTTACATTGATTTTTCTCGAGTGAGAAATAAAGAAGAAGCTAGTATAGGATATCAGGGTTAAAAGAGGGATTATGTGAAGTGAAAAATACTAGAACCCCTTACTATATGGGTTCAATATATAGAAGCCCCACTAAATGGATCATTCACTGTCAAATCCATACTTTCAGATTTTGATATTTTTAGGCCCAGAACTTTTAATTTTGGGGGCAGGTTTTGAAATTTCTCTGGTCGATGATGTCATAAAAAAGAACTAAAGTACCAAAACTAACCCTCAGATATATACCTGGTTATATTAGAAACAGAATCAGAAAATCAGATTCATTTTTCTTTTCTCTTTCAGAAATTTCCAGAGCTCCATGCGATTTTTTTTGTTTCTTCTACGTGCAATCGATTTAGAGGATTGAATCGATTTGATTTAATATATTATACAACTGATGATCAATTAATCTACAAACTCAAATCATTCACTCAATCGATTGATTTGAATCTAAGTTTTGAGTTGGTTCCAAGTTATTTCAGGTTAGGTTTTCGTCTTTCTTTGTTCGATTAGGTTTTAATTTTTGTATTGATTGATTCAAGCATAGAATAAGAAGAACCAGATTTGTCTTGAATCAGGTGATTTCACTTTTTTTTTTTTTGAACATTTAGGTTTTTCCTTTTGGATCTAAAAAATTATTAACTCTAGAATTTCCTTCTGAATCTGAAATTGCAGCTTCGTTAGATCTTCTTTGTCTCTCATTAATTTCTTCTTTCATCTTCTTCACGGTTCTTTTAAGTTGTAATTTCTTCTTCTTTGTTGTTTCTCATGAGTGTTCTAACCTTAATGATTGCTTGTTGTGAAAGTTTAACAATGGAATTAAGAAAATCATTAACCACAACAGATATGAAATCGTCGTCATTCATCTTCAGCTTTTACAACAACTAATGAAGATGCACCTAATAATAATAACACTTTCCTTATTGAAAATCAAACTCTAGGTTTGTAATCAACGCAACTTAATCTCTATTAACTATCAATTTTTTTCGCATTTGACGTTCTTTTGAATTTCAACTTAATGGATTTGATATGCATTTGGTGTTTCATATATATTTATAAGGAAACAGAAGGTTTCCAACCTATGATTTACTATAACTAATGAAGAATTCCTTTGCTATTTCAGAATCAGTTCTCAAGGTTCTTGATGATGATGAAGGAAAATTTCTATAGTTGTTGACCATAATGTGTACAAGGATATTTGAATGCATAAGAGTACTTTGCAACCACATCATTAATTGCACAATGTCCAGATCCTCCGCGAGTAAATGTGTAACTTCCGGATTATTCATCTGGTAAGGCTTACTAAGGCTCAAACCCATCTTTCACTTGGTAACTATTTCATATCCCCTGTGGATGTTATATATATTACCTCATAGGTAAGCGACATTGTTATATATTACATATGTATGAAGTTTTGGTATTTCCAAATGTATATCTTACCTCTTAGGTAGTTATGGCTTTGTACTTCATGTTGTGTTGTTGGTCTTTCTGGCATGGATAATGTTTCTCCTCTTCAAATCATATTTGATAGTTGTATTGCTACCACTAGGACGTGTACTGCTCAGTTCCATTTTTAATATCCCAATACTCATGGTGTGAAGTGAAATAATAATTAATGTCCTTGTAATTGTACTTTCTGCTATATTACATGCTTTTTTAGTGAATCTTATTATTAACGTTAAGCTTTGAAATTGAGAATCTACTCGGGTGTTGTAGATTCTAGGCTGTTGTATAGCCATACAAATTATTAAGTTTCCTTTGAGGATTGTTGAACCTCATCCAGATGGTATGAAAGTTACAACTCATAATTTCACTTTTTTTTGCGAATGCATTTCAGTAGTTATATGTATGTGTAACTAGTAATTACACAAGCTATATGGATGTGTAACCACTAGTTACACAAGATATATGGATGTGTAACCGCTAGTTACACATACTAGGATATAATATCTATGTTCTATATGTTGCATTTTCTTACATATTTTGCACTAAGTTTCGTACTAGTGGACTTGCCTTGTCTTGTGAACTCTTTACATGCTTGCTAACTGAGGTTTTTATGTTAATTTGCAGGATGTTATGGTTCTACTAAAAGGATCAGTTCCTATCTCATTCGGTAGGAGTGAAGAGAACAACGCTTTTGGTGAGCTAACATCAATTGGAAGTCGTAATGCCAATGTAAACAAGAAACTGAGTGCAGCAATTCTCGAAGACAAGATCTCTGTGTCCAAATCTCGCTTCTTTATCAAGTTCATTGACACAAAGGCAGGCAATCTAAAACTCCTTGCAAATCTACTTTGGCATATGTTGCGTAGTCATTCATTTAGTCATTGGTCTAGTGCATGCTTACACCGACATTAGAAAATATAGAGAATACCATCCAGTGTTTCAAAACCACTAGAAAAGTTCTTTTTAACTTTCAAGTATCATTAAAACATATTCGATTGTACTTCCAGGTAATTTTTTTCCTCTTCAATTAGTATCTTTTGGTACTTATGCCATTGTTTCTTCTGTCTGTGCAGGGTTGAACTTTGGATGGAATGGGTCCGCTTTCTAAAGCCTTTCTTGTATCTTAAATCTCTTTTGATGAAATTGTGTGGCTATAAGCATGTGTATCTACTAGTTACACATGCTTTCTAGCATGTGTATCTGCTAGTTACACATGCTTTTAGGATGTGTAATTGCTGGTTACACTTGCATGTTGGATGTGTAATTGCTGATTACACATGTATTTAGTGATGTATATCTACCATGCATAGATGATTCTTCTCTTAAACTATACATTTCAAAAGGAAAATAATGTAAATTTGCTTACTTGGGGTTTTGTGTTTCGCATTTGATGTCCTTATCAACGGTCTAGCAATTGATGCACATATCGATGGTCTAACATTAATTAACAGTATTTCAATGTAAGAATTAAGATCTGCCTTAGTATTGTTCAGCAGTATGCTTGAATTTTCCTTGAGTTATCATTATTTAGCAAGTTGAATTAATTTTCTTTTCTCTTCTGCATTTTGGGACAACAGGTTAACACAGTGTTCCAACTGGTTTTAGTTGCTGTTCCTCTTGTACAACCAGAATTTGGCACCTTAGAAACTGAAGAGTACATCAAATACTTGAGGTAGGCTTTTTTCTACCGTATCAGTTTATGTTCTCAACAGAACATCCATTAGTGATAACGACTTTGTCGATTTACAATGAATACTAGCTTAATATAACGACTAATAATCTCATCAACATCTGTAGTTACATAATGAATGTGTATCTAAATGAGTGTGTAACTACTAGTTACACATGCTAATTAGTTGTGTATCTTCTAGTTACACAAGCTAAATGGATGTGTAGCTACTTATTACACATGCTAACCGGATGTGTATCTTATAGATACACATGCTAATTGGATATGATATGTTTTAGTTTGTTCAAGCTCTTACGGAATGGGATATCATGCATAGATTTTACCTGTTTACGAACTTTTGCCTCCTTCTGGTTACATAGATTGTATGTGTAACTTCTGGTTATATAGATTTACCTGTTTACGAACTTTTGCCTCCTTTTGTGTGGTATTTGACTATATTTTTTCCTGGAATATGCAGATTTGCTTGTTGTTATATTGCAGGTTTCAGATAACTTCATAAAAGCTAATTGCTTAAATGTGGTAATGGTCTCGCTGGAATTGGAGTTGACGCTGAATACACAAATCAGATGCATGTGTAACTCTCAATTACACTAGATATATGCATATGTAACTCTCAATTACACTAGACAAAAGCGTGTGTAACTTCTAGTTACACATGCTAAGAAATTATTGTAAATGAATATTAAAGTAATACATGTATTTTTTGTATGCGTTCTTTTTGATCTCTATTTTTTGATGTGTAATTTTGCATTACACGTGTCATAAGGATGTGTAACTTCTGGATACACATGCCATATGCATGTGTAACTTCTGTTTACACATTCACACTATACTTTAATAATTTTGGGCCTAGATTTAATAATTTTGGGCTTAAATTTAAATTTTATTTAATTTGGGGTTTGACAATATATGAAAGGCATGAATGTATTTTAATAACTCGGGGCCTAGATTTAAACTTCTTTTAATTAAGGGCCTCATATTATGGGTTACCCGTGGGTCGGGCCTTCCATATCTACTTTCTCTCTCTCCTTTTTTTCCTTTTTCTGCTACTGTTTTTATTTGCAAACGATGAATAATTTTTTCTAGAGTTTTTATGAAGATGATAAAGATTGATTGTGGAAGATGATGATTTTTGTTTTTGTTGTTGTTGTTGTTGTTAAAAATGATGAAGATTGATTATGATGATTGTTTTATGAAGGTGATGAAGATTGATTTATGATGATTTTCTTTCTGCTATTGTTTTGAAGATGATTAAACGCGTCTTTCTGCTACCGATGATGAACGACGATGATTTTTGGGTTTTTTTCTTCTATGTTGCTGCTGCTGCTGTTGAATATGATGATGAAGACGATGATGTTGTTTTTCGTAGCTCGAATGTAAGTTTCAGATCTACAAAAAAACCTTGAAATTATTTAATTTCTTCATCGATTTCTTCTTCAGCAGCATCACTTGGATCTTTGTTCTTGATTTTTTTTCGTCATCTTCATCTTCTTCATCATCGTTTGTTGATGTTGCTATTGAAGATGATGAATACGATGATTTTTTATGAAGTTCATATATTAGAATGAACTCTGTTAAAGAATGATGAAGACGACGAAGTTCATCAAACAGAATGAACTTTGATTTTTGATGAAGTTCATTGATTAGAATGAACTCTGTTGAAGAATGATGAAGACGACGAAGTTCATCAAACAAAATGAACTCTAATTTTTTATGGATTTTTTTGTGTGTTCATGTCAAAGAATGAACTCTGTCTCCATATAGGTTTTATCAGGTGTTCATTTGAAAGAATGAACTCTGTTTTTTGTCATAATAATGAAGTTTTGTGTTGTGCTCATTTTACAGAATGAACTATGTTTTCATATGTGATTTAGTTTGGTTTTATTAGGTGTTCATTTGAAAGAATGAACTCCAGAGTTCATCAGACATAATGAACTGCTACAAAAAAAGTAAACAATTTTTTTTTGGTTTTATTAAGTGTTCATTTGAAGGAATGAACTCTGGAGTTCATCAGACAGAATGAACTGCTACAAAAATTCATCAAACATAATTTTTTAGGTTTTATTAGGTGTTCATTTGAAGGAATGAACTCTGGAGTTCATCAGGCAAAATGGACTGCTACAAAAAATAAGTAGGAATTAACACAGAAGGGTACTTTGGTCCATTTAATATTTTTAAATAATTATGGACCAAATGGAAAAGGTTATTTCTGAAAGGACTAAACAGATTTGGGACCACCTAAAAAAGGAACGCGCAATTGGGGGATAAAAAAACTAATTGGGGGATATGAATTACTAACCCCATCCAATAATATCCGTTAAGGGGTGTTTTTTGGGGCGAAAATACTAAAATACCCTTCTATCTAAATTAAAATTTAAAACTAAAAATCAAAATCAAAATCAAACCCTAACAAGTTCATAAAGATAAGTTAAATTGAATTGTTCTTGAAGAAGAAGAAGAAGAAGAAGAAGAAATGGCTTTATTGAGAAGGTACATGATACCTAATCATATTTAAAGTGTTGTTGTTGTTTTAAACCTTCGTTTGGGTTAGAATCATAAACTTTCAATCCACTCCCGGCTTGCGTTTATGATGAATACCCTACTATTTTCTTGTTCCGGCGTAGTTTTTAGGATGAATACCATCTGGTACTAGTGCGGACATGGTTTTTAGGATGAATACCATGCTTGGTACTAGTTCCGGCATGGTTTTTTAGATGAATACCATCTTGGTACTTGCTATTTCTGACAAGTTTTACGTATGTTTTGTCCTCAAACCGGCACGGTACACTTGGGAATCAACCATGCCGGCACTACTACCAGCATGCTCGATAATGAACTTTCTATGCCGGTAGTGTACTTCCAATTTTCAAAATTGGGGGATATTGTCTGCCGGCATGGTGAAAGTATGAATACCATCTTAGGTTTGGTCACTGCCGGCATGGTATTCATACTTTTACCATGCCGGCACTGAGTTTTTCAGGCGCAACAATGGCGAATTCAATGAAAAAAAAATCAAATTTCAATACATTAATACCTATATATGAGTAATTGGAGCACTTATATGTTCAGCTAGTTTACTTTCCTGGGTTGGTTCTTCACCTAAACCTTCATGATCATAAATATCTTGATTTGATGTTGTTGCATCAACAAATTCAATGATAATGATTTATTCTAATGATTATCAAACTAATCTATTAACTTAACTAATTATATTTAACCACTAAACATGATTAGTAAGGGGTAGATTAGGAATTAGATAAAATGCTTAGATAAGGGATGACCCTGATTTGATATTTAAATCCAGTTTTTGTCTTTTTCCTCGATCCCCAATTAGTTTTTTTATCCCCCAATTACGCGTTCTGAAAAAGGACCAAACGATATTTTCCAAAAGAAAAAGACTTGGTTAAGGGCAACTCCTACAGACGGGCGAATCAGATTTGTCCACTTTGATCCTATTGTTGAATGACCAAAAGAGAAAATCGGAAGCCCAAATTTATAGGTTTGCGCATTGCGGTCCAAGCAAACTTGAACCGTCAGTGAGCAAATATTAACTGCTCGCAACAAATTTAACTAATGTTTTATTGTCACTTTACCAGAAATCAATATAACTTAGTGTTATATAAAAACTTAAATCATTATTTTAATATATCTTATTATTGACGGAACCATGTCTTTATTTATTAATGTTAAAAAGTTCGTTAATGGGACCAAAAATACCATCTGTTCATTTTGATCTACATGGATGGGAAGATTTCATGATTTGCAAATTCCAAAAATACCATTTGTTAATTGCCCTAAAAAGACCAAAGATCAAGCTCCAAAAGGTGTAAAACCTACAAACCCATGTAGCTAGAAAATGAAGAATGAAAAGAAGAAGAAAAAACACCTCAATACTGACAAGTTTGGCACTCAGTTTGTTGGTATCATCACCAAACAACTTCACTACTTGACCACATACATCTGCAACATTAATTCTTATTATTAATTTGTGCGTGTTCAATGAATCATGTTTTGTGGCGTATACAAATTTTTTATCTTCTACTAAATAAGGTGAAATAGGGTTGAACCATACAGGGATATATAACCTAGCTAAATTGGGGCCTATGGTGATTAATTGGGGCCTATGACTAAAAAACAAAAAAGGTCATTAAGAAGTAATCTCTAGAAACCCCTTATCCAGCTATTTTAGTTAATGGCTAATTTGCCCTTGATTACTTAGCGTTAATTTAGTTGATTAGTATTAAAAAATTCGTGTTAGATGTGAAATTAATTTGTGTTAATGAATCATCAAAACATGAAAAAATTTAAAATTTTGAAATTTTTTTAAGAACACCAACCAAGAATCGGTTTATGTTGACATTAGTATCAACCGATTATAACTTCAAAAACATACAGAAATTTTTTGAAATTTTCTTTTACCCAGAATCAGTTTATATAGACATGAAAATCAACCGATTATCCAGAATCGGTTTATATGGACATGAACATAAACCGATTCTAGTAATTTTTTTCTTTATGATCGGGAAAGTATGTGGATCGGGAAATTATGTGTTGTTAAACATCAAATACAACTAACATTTATTCTACTCCATACATATACTCGAGTTAAGAATGAGTATGATTTCATACTCATTTTCAAATCATTTGAGAAGTCATACTCGTTTTCAAATATAAAATTATACTCGTTTTCAAATTGGGTGCAAAATCATACGCATTTTCACTTGTACTCGAACTGAAATCGAGTATGATTTCATACTCATTTTGTGATCGAGTATTAACTAGAAGAAAAAATGGGTTAAACAGAATCGGTTTATGTGGTCTTTCACATAATCCGATTCTAGCAAAAAAACATACAGGAGACTTGATATTTCACATAATCGGTTTATATATGAGGCACATAAAGACCGATTCTTGATTTCTCTACAAATCCAAACTTGGAATCAGAATCGGTTAATGTGTGCATTAGCATAAACCGATTGTGGTTGATGTTCATCACATCAACCCAGAATCGGTTTATGTATGTGTACACCAAAAACCGATTCCCGGTAACATCAAATACAACCGGTCTATTCTAGGGCACACATAAACCGATTCTGGGTTGATTTTTCTAGAAAATTAGATGAAGAAATTTCAGAGATTCATGGTTAAATCATTGTTGAGTTTCTCTAAAGGAAAGGATTAAAGGGAGTTAACTCAATCACTCGAATTTGTCTGTCGCCGAATTTTTTTTCAAAAACCAAAAAATGGAGAATTGAATTGTTATTTGTGATTCGGTTTTAATTTTTTATTTTGATGAATTGGGTTTTAATTTTTTATTGAGGATTGTTAATAGAAATGATTTAGATTTTAGAATTTGTTTTAGGAATTATTAAGAATGTATAAAGGTAATCTAGTATTTTAATACACTTTAGACACCCCTTATCATTCTCTATTGGGTGGATGAAGAAATCCATAGGCCACAATTAATCACCATAGGCCCCAATTTATCCAGGATATATAACACCCTTGGCAATAATACCCCTATTTGATTTTAACACTAATGATTAGAGGTTAATGATTAGAATTAGTATTATATTGTTAGTGACGTAGGACATCTAGACTAAGTAACCCATGTTCGGCATGAATCAAACCTCTTTCTATTTCTAGTTCGTATCTTAGTTTAGGATTTCATTTTTCTAGTTCTAATTAGTTTCCTCGTTTAATTTGATTTCCTTTTCCTAGTTATTTCCTTTTTCTAGTTATAATGCTTATAGAAATTAGTGAAGCACATACAAGATGGCTCAATATTGTAGAATTCTACACATCCAGCTATTTGTGGGCAAAAATATTTTATTAGTTTTTTTGGGTAAAAGTGGTGAAGGAGGCAAGTGCTCGATGAGCAAATCGTTTAAGCTTTTGAAAAAATGTACTGCAGGGGAGAACTTTTAGTTTGAGAGACTAATTTATAGGACTCTGGCCTAAACCAAGATCTTGGTTGTTCCATATTCAATTCGATCACAAGGAAGGAGAAGGGTCAGTTTGTAGGGAGGGAAGCTGAGAATGTGTGTAGATCAATGGAGATTAATCAATTATGAGTGATGTGTTGAAGATGAATTCTCTGTGTAAGACGAGAGAAAGTTTTTGTAAGTGCATGATAACTGACTGTTGGTTGTCTTAAGTTGAGTTATGTTATCAAGTCATAGGTTGAGAAACCTCTTTATTGTAGAAGCAGTCAGCACATCGATCTTCTACAAATGGTGACGGTTGAAGAGACTAGAAGAATGAGAACGTTGGAAATCGTGTGTAAACTAGTTCTACTTTGTGTGGGAGACTTGGTTGATTGACCGTCCACTATTCCATTTACTTAATCAACTACCATCAAGACTTACTCACATTTCTCAACGTGGATGTATTGCACATCGCACGTGTTGTAAGCCGTTAGACCAAAACTCTAGTGAATATCCCCCATGTGACATGAATTGATGTCACATGTGAAAGTCTGCCTTGCAGACGTATTTTATGTGGTCAATCGTTGACCTAGTCAGACTATGAGTCTTAACTGATGAATTGAACATAATTCGTCATTCAAAGTTATGATGGATGAAGCATGAAGTGTTTGCTGGAATAGCAACATGCTTTGTGCACCATAGATGTTGAGTCTGATGGGTCACTGGTAGTTGCAACATATCATGGTGCTAGATGAATCAACAATGATAGTCGAATTAATTAGATTGATAAGCATAGGTTTGATGAGATTGTTGGATCGATCATAAACCATTATGTTGATGCGTCAAGGATTTGACAGGAAGTCATATGAAAGTAACCTTTGTTGCATGATTATATAAGGTTCATCTTTGATCCACATGTCATAAGTAAGTCGAATAATAAGCAAAGAGGTTATAATATTAAAATAATGGTCGATGGACGAACCAGGTTGATGGACCAACTGAGTATTGGTCGAAGGACCAATGAAATAGTGATAGCTGGATCAATATTCATATTGCTTCTCAAATATTGAAAGTTGAATAAATACTGCTTTGTAGAGCAATTAATAGTTGACTCAATAAAATATTAATTAAATATTGGTAGCCGGATCGAATATTAAATTATCAAGTAAAATATTAATTATTGTGTCAATATAAAAATTATTGGTGTTTGAACATGTTCAGAATTATGCTCTGCAGAACATTATGTTCAAAACCCTAATTTCGATAGATGAATGATCTACCAATGATATAATGAGGATCAACCAATGTGTGAGAGGGACCGACCATTGGTGGTGATGGACCGACCATGTGGCGCCCAGGTGCTTTGAAGAGTATTCACCAAAGTCAGTTACAGAGCATTTGGTGCATGGATGATTAATTAGTGTTTAATCATAATTAAAGTTGTGCTCTGCAGAGCATTAGGCCGTAAAACCTAATTGTGGTAGAGAGAGGACCGACCAAGGGTGTTAAAACCGACTATCAGTGGTCGTGGGACCAACTGGTGGTGCAAGGATGAAGGCCCAAGTTGTTGGAGAGAGTTTGAACCAAATATGGACTCTAGAAGATTAATTAGGTCATTAATCAATGATGGAGGTGGGACCGGCTTTTACTAGCTAAAGGGCCGGCCATTGCCGGCCATGGTGGTATGCCTGTGTCGCCATGTTATCTGTAGTACTGAGAATTTTGGTACTTTCGGATGGTCCATCAAGCATCATTTTGTCTTTACAGAAGAATTTGAGTTTGACCGAAATTCTTAACTTTGCTTGAAAGACCAGTATTTTGAAATATTAAAATAATATTTTTTTATGGTAGAAAGTTATAATGGTTGCATGACCACTTATTTTGCAAACCACATGGTCCATGGAGCAAGATTTGTAAAGATATGAAAATAAGGGGTTTTGAGAGCTCTTGCCTAAGAGGCTATAATATGGTTGTCATGTATTATTGATTTAACGAGGCTACAGAACTGCAATTCATTTCTCTTACGGAACATGAAGACATAAAATCTCTTATGCTTCTGATATGATCAAAGATACATTATTCTTATGGAGAGAATAAATTGGTGAAGAAGCGCTGATATGGATGGTGGAAAGACCATTGTTAACTCGTGTACAACATGGGCGTTGCTTGAAAGAGAAAATCCTAGTTTGGCCGAAATTAGGAAACCCAAATAATCCTTATAAATGAGTTAACCCCCCTTTTTTTTTTTATTTCTCTTCCATCTGTGGTCACAGCAGCTTTCCTTTTTCCATTCACGTCCACAAACATCTTCTAGAGTTGCTGGAGTTTCCTGCCATGTTCCGATACGTTTTTTCTTCTTCTTCTTTTCTTTTCTTCACTGCTACATGGTCATGTGTCCATAGACTATATATATATACATATGTGAGTTAATCACGTTTTAGGTCAAAAATCAAGACTTTTGATTTTTAATGCTTTGACCGTATTCGTAGGTGCTTGAATCCTATCTTGTACGATAAAGAGGAAGTCCTTGAATCATCAAATCCTTGTGTTATCACTAATGGTTGTTAACTGAATCGTAAACATGTAAGAATCGGGGGTTTTACCATTTTTCTGCATATATATCATCTTTAATCGATGTATGCATCTTTGCAATATAATCGCCATCCAATATTGTCACTTTTCGGCCATGCTCCTTTGCTGATTTTTCTGTCTCCATCTTCTTGTATGATGTATGTTGGATGATGTATTGGAGTAGAAACATTGAGTGAACATGGCCAGTCGTTTTGTAAAGATGTCAGAAGATAGTTATGATTGTGCTTCCAATGATGGTGACAAAAATTAATGATTAAGAACACTCCAAATATGGATGATGAATTTTTTGTGGTTCGATATAGACCAGAAAAATGTCCTAAGAACATGCTTTCCGCTTGCTTGTGAATCCCATAGAGATTAGTAAGCTGAGGATGGTTTCCCCTCATGCAACAATTTGGTTCTGTATGCAAGGAGGTCATTACTCTGCTTCATACATAGACTTTAGGATTGCTAGGAAAGTTTTGCCTGATTTTTCTGAAAGGATGAGACACATGATTGTTTATGACCATGTTCGAGCGACGTTAGACAGTGCACAAGTTACTGAAGCTATTAGTGCGTCTGGAGAAATCTTCTGAAATGACGAGGGTACCCAAGTACACCACAATCTTTTTGTTTCAACCTATAAGTCCGATACCAAGTGTGATCATCTGTGGACAAAGTCGAGACAATACAACAACAAGGTATAAACTTGATAATAACAGTATGAAACCGATACATTATAGGATCACAATCAAGTGTATTGGATTAACGTACTAGTGTATTTACTTTTAATCATAATAAAATAATTATAATTGCGGAAAGTAAAAGTAAATCACACAACAAGATTTTGTTAACGAGGAAACCGCAAATGCAGAAAAACCCCGGGACCTAGTACAATTTTGAATACTCTCATAATTAAGTCGTTATACAAAGAACAAAGCCAACTTCGTATAGTTGAGACCTAGTAATCTACCCCTAGTTACTTAGTTCCCTCAATATCCATGCGCCTACAACCATCTATCCGACGCACGTGAATCCCAAGATAAAAATCACTATCTTGAGTTGCTTTACCTATGTAAAGTCTTAAGCACTCAACGCATTTTGATTGTCTTCCAAACAGTAAAGGAACAAAGTTGTTTGGTAACTACTCCAATAATCTTTTATAAAAAGATACGTCGAGTTTGTTACAAAGGCTCTTCCGTTTATACAAGTAAACTCATTTGTCGGGTAAAATCAATTCAGTTCCGAAATAATCAAATCTAGATTCACAATTATCATATTCGGATTCTGAAGAATACTACCAAATGATAGTCCAATCTATACGACTATTTGATCAAATCTATCAAAGATAAATCAGATTTAGTCGGATCCTAGCCGATTAAGATGTCACGAGATGCGAAAACCAATCAAAAAGTCTTCTTTTCTTCAAATCTTCAGTTGCCTTCAATTATACCTGCACACCACAAACTTGATTCCACTTATGATCTATCACGCACAGAATAGAGTCTGTTAACAATATATGATCACAAGTTATCTTCAGATCTAAAAAAAATTCTGAAGATCCCATCAATACTTTGATCTAGTTTGAGTGACCTTATGTCAGAAGAGAGGCTCTTAAGAATAATCAAACTAGGTGCAATCAAAGTTTCAACAACCGTTAGTCAATCAAATCAATAATCGAAAACTAAAATAACAATGCAATTATTTAGTTTCCCACCAACGGTACTCGTAGAGATTCTTGATCCCACGGAATTATTTTAACGAGCGGACGTAAAAGATTTCGCCTAATAAGGTACTTTCCACTCCGGATAGTCGGCTCCACTAGAAAAAACACGAATGAAGTTTTCCTGGCTCATAGGATAGTTTGCAAGAAATGCAAACTTAACTATTTATAAACCAAGGTTGTTCGGACAACAAGGAAATTCCAAAACCGAAAGATTCTCAAGATATACAATAAAGTACCTAATTTCGATTTTCATATTTCCAACTAATATCCAACCTGTAATTCCGAAATATCTTTTCAGAAAATATCAGATATTAGTTTAGCACTTAACTAATATATCCTTTCAAGAGATATGTTTTGATTGCTGGAAATTCAAAAACATATAATTCGAAAATCTTAATTAAAAGATTCTCAATATTTCGGTTGGGGATCACCTTGAGTATCAAGGAATATCTTTGAACAAATAGAGTTAAGTGAAAAAGATGGGGTACAACAACCACACCCAATATTTCGTTTGGCAATCTGAATAGAAAAACTCCAACATACTTTCAAGAGAATCAACTAGACAGTCAGACTCAATTTAGAGAAAAGTATATCAAAGAGTTTTATATCTCTAACTCTCAATTCAATCTGCAATCAGCAAATTAGAATTTGCGAGCCCGATTGAATATAAGAGAAGTAACTTGAATGGTACCAAAGACCAATGTTCAAGGATCAATCAATTTCAATCAACAAACAAAGGTTGGATTTCCAAATTGATTGATTCAACGCACAACTTGTGATATTTCAATTATATAACAAAATATAATGCGGAAAAGAAATAACACAGTATACCCAATTTCGTTAACGAGGAAAACCGCAAATGCGAGAAAAACCCCGGGACCTAGTCTAACTTTGAACACCACACTGTATTAAGCCGCTACAGACACTAGCCTACTACCAATGAACTTCGGACTGGACTGTAGTTGAACCTAATCAATCTCACACTGATTCAAGGTACAGTTGCGCTCCTTACGTCTCTAATCCCAGTAGGATACTACACACTTGATTCCCTTATCTGATCTCACCCATAACCAAGAGTTGCTACGACCCAAAGTCGAAGACTTGATAAACAAATCTGTCTCACACAGAAAAGTCTATTGGAATAGATAAATATGTCTCCCACATAAATACCTACGAGTTTTGTTCTGTCTTTTGATAAATCAAGGTGCACAGGAACCAATTGATAAACCAGACTTATATTCTCGAAGAACAGTCTAGTATTATCAATCAGCTCACAATAATCTTAATTGTATGGTAGCGAAACAAGATATTGTGGAATCACAAACGATGAGACGAAGATATTTGTGAATACATTTAATTTTTATCTATCGGAGATGAATCTCAAGCAAATCTTAGCAAAGATAATACTCTAACACGATAGAAGAAGTAAGATCAGAATACGCAACTATAGAGAAAATAGTTGGGCCTGGCTTCACAATCCCAATGAAGTCTTTAAGTCATTAACATACATGGTTTCGTGAAAAACCTAAGGTTAAAGGAGAATCGACTCTAGCTTATACAACTAGTATCACACAGGAGATGTGGGGATTAGGTTACCCAGTTTCTAGAGTTCTCCTTTATATAGTTTTCAAATTAGGGTTTGCAATTTAAGTTACCTTGGTAACAAAGTATTCAATATTCACCGTTAGATGAAAACCTGATTAGACTCAAGATAATATCTTTCAACCGTTAGATAGAACTTAGCTTGTTATACACAAATGAAATGTACCTTCATTTAGGTTTAAATAACCGTACCCAAACGTGTACACCATGTTGGCTCAATAATAGTTAACCGAGGTTAGCTATATGAACACTCTTATATCAACTTTATTCATCTTAACCATAACTAGTTCAAATGACTCACATGAAACTAGTTAAAGAGTTGTTCAATTGTTATATTCTCATAGAAGTATACAAGAACACAATTGAAGCAAAATCGGTTTGATTCACTCGAATCATTTCATGAACATTATAGCCACGGTTTGCAAAGAATGCATTCTTTAATATATAAATGTATTAGTTAATGAACAAACCAATTTTAGAACTTTAACCACTCAAGTATGCAAACGTGTACGCATACTTAAATAGCCGGTGTGAGTATGGGTTCGCCAGTATGCAAACGTGTACGCATACCTTAGTACACTTCCAAAACCCAGCGAAAATTTCCGGACCTATACCTTATGCAAGTACGCGTACCGGTATGTGTACTTGGTACACGGAATTTCACAACTACAAGTACACATACAGTTATGCATACTCTAGTTTCGGTCATGGATCACATCATACATGCAAGAATGCATACTATGTTCATAATCCAATAGTTCTAAACTCTATTTCAATCATTGAAACTTTCATAGAGGATGACTATAGCCGTTTTCACACACTATTAGCATCAAAGCAATTTTCAAGTTATTGAAATAATCATAACGAAACATTCCAAGTTTACACCAAATGATTGTATCACACAAACCATGTAAGATGTTACTCGGAGATTTTCATATTATCATCTTTTGACTTTCGTCAAGAAAATAAGATGAACTTGGTTGAAGCGAAAGCTTACCAACACTATTTCAACAAATATGTAAGCGAGTTAATCTCAACTTGAAATCTCAAATGTGCATAATCGACAACTATATATTAATACAACTTTTGTCTTAATATAAGAAATAGAGTAGAAATAGACTTTCCAAGTGATAGATGAGTTTTAGTCTCCACATACCTTTTGTTGATGAAGTTACACAAGCTCTCCTTAGTAGTTCTTCGTCTTCAATTGATGAACGCCGTGAAGTCTAATGCTCAACTACACAATATATCCTAGTCCGAGACATCACTATAAGTAGACTAGAAATCAAGACTTATAGTTTTGATCACTAACACTGACAAACAAGCTTGAGATAGAAACGCTTGCGAGTTCGACCGAGTAATGCTCTAACAATCTCCCCCTTTGTCAATTTTAGTGACAAAACTATCAATACATATGGATTAAAAAATAAATAAACTTTGTAGCTTCTCATCCAAATGCTTGATCTCCTTGGTTCTTCAACATTACTTGAAATCTTCGTCACTTCCTAGTACTTCAATGATTCCAAATGTGTTCAACTCAGCATCATAGTTGTTGAAGATCCATATCAATAACAATGAGAAAACAATTTCTCTTAATCATTGTTATACAATGTCATAGTATCATTACACCTGAAGGTCAACAATCTAGCGCTGCAACTCAGTACAACATCTTCGAAGGATGATTTACAGTCATTGAAGGTAGAAATTGAGAATAGTATGCAGTCGTTGAAGGTAGAAATCGAGAATGGTATGCATCCTCAGTTACAAGAAAAAAATTCTACTAGAAATCTCAAAAACGTTGATCCAAATGGAGCTCAAGGATTTAATAATGGATTCTCTCACCAAGCTGGTGGATCTCCTTTTACTAATCATTCTGGAGGTCAAGATTTCAATCAACAACATAGTATGCCAAAGCTTGACTTTCTACGATTTGTCGGAAATAACAAAAAAAACTGGATCAAGAAATATGATTACTATTTTCAGATGCACATTATACAAGATCTCAATAAAACAGGGATGGCGATTGTTCATCTGGATGGTAAAGCAAGTAACCAGTATGATAATATTTGTCTCAATAAAGATCATATTCCTTGGCAGTTTTCTGTGCTAACATATGCTTAAGATTTGGGTTATTTAATAAGTGGCTCAACTAACTAATGTAGATTCTTATTTAGAAGAGTTTGAGTATTTAAAGGCATTACTGTTGAATTTCATAAGGATTTTCCTGAGACATACTTCATATCCAGTTTTATTGGTGGCTTAAAGGAGGAACTCGAGGGTTCAGTACTAATGTTTGACCCACAAACATTGCTTCATGATTTTTCCCTTGCTAGGATGCAAGAAAAAACTCTTGCCCTGCAACTGAAGACCCCTAAACCAACTCAAAAAAAAAAAAAAAAAAAAATCTAACTCCTTATCCACCACAAGTCCTTTTCCACCAACTAATTTTCCCCCAAAACCTATTTATGTACCAACAACATCAACTACTCCACAACCAACCCCAAAAGTCAGCCTCACACTACCACTCAAGATACTTACCCCTGAGCAAGTTCAAGCAAGAAAGGCTAAGGGATTATGCTTCAATTGTGATGAATACCACATAAAGGGACATATTTGCAAGAAGCAATATCTTTGTGTACTGATTGGTGAAGAGGCTGAAGAAATTTCAGAGGTTGGTGGTGAGTCTGAACAAGACACAAAGGAGGAACCTCATGTTGAGAGTGATATGGAAATATCCTTACATGCCTTAACAGGTAATATCTCAGCAGACACTATTAGTGAAAAAGAGGGGGTCTAATCGAAGTCTATATAGCAATACGACTTTTGTCTCAAATAGGAGATAGAGTAGATAGACTTTTGAGTGATAGATAAGTTCAAGTCTTCACATACCTTTTTGTTGATGAAGTTCCACAAGTTCCCTTGAGTAGTTCTTCGTCTTCATTCGATGAACACCATGGAGTCTAGAGCTCAACTATAGTTTTGGCAACTAAACTTGACATATTAGCTATAAGTTAATTAGAAATCAAGACTTATAGTTTTGGCAACTAAACTTGACAAACAAGCTTGAGATAGCAACACTTGCGAGTTCGAACGAGCAATGCTCTAATAATTAAAATACCTGGTTTTGTTAAAAAGATGGCCATTTCAATCCTCATAGATACTTTGTAGTACTCACGTTTCATTGATGTGCTCTAGCAAAAAGTTTACAATGCTCCACTGAGCAAACTGCTAGTTATTGGTTATTGTGGCCAACGGTGACAAAATAATAATTTCTGGCATCTGCTCTCGGTTGGATTGGACTATGCAAGGTCACAAGTTCTGTGGTGAATTGATACTTCTTCCATTGGGAGGGTGTGACATTGTTCTAGGTGAAGATTGGTTGAGAAACCTAGGAGATGTCTTAATCAACTTATCCAAGTTATGTATCTCCTTCAAACATAAGGACAAGAAGATAACCTTAACTGGAATTCAACAAAAACCATCACTCAGTATGATGAGTGGTCCTGCAGTTAAGAAAGTTTAATTTTACATTTTGGTATTATCCAACCAAACAACAATCCATTTGTTTCTCCAATTTTACTTGTCAAGAAGAAGGACAATTCTTGGAGGTTTTGTGTAGACTACAGAAAGTTAAACAGCCTCACAAATCAAAGATAAATTTCCAATCCCAGTCATTGATCGAGCTATTTGATGAATTACATGGGTCCAAGTTTTTCATAAAGATTGATCTGAAGTCAGGTTATCATCAGATTAGGGTTTATCCTTCTGACACCCATAAAACTGCATTCAATACTCATCATGGACATTTTGAATTCAAGGTAATGGCATTTGGCCTCACCAATGCCCCAGCCACCTTTCAAGCTCTTATGAATAATGTTTTTCAAAAACATTTTAGGAAGTTTATTATCCTTGTATTTTTTGATGACATCCTCATCCCCAGCTCTTCCTTAGAAGAACACCTTCTTCATCTCCAAACTACATTACAACTTCTTAGAGACCATAAACTATTTGCCAATTTTTTCAAGTCTTGCTTTGGTCAATCTGAACTGGAATATTTAGGACACATTTATAGCCAATGGGTTTATGGATGATCCTGAGAAGGTCTTTGCTATGGTGGATTGGCCTAAACCTACTAACATTAAAGGCCTTAAAGAGTTTTTGGGTCTCACAGGTTACTATAAAAATTTTGTGAAAGATTATGGCATTATAAGTAGACCTTTAACTTACTTATTGAAGAAGGACTCTAATCTTTGGTCTCCTACTTCCTTACCTGATTTCAACAAGCACTTTGTTCTTGAGACTGATGCTTGTGACTTGGGAATTGGTGTTGTGCTTATGCAAGAGGGCAGAGCTATTGGTTTTTACAAGAAACCACTTGGATTAGGAGTTGTTGCACTATCTAAATATGAGAAAGAATTACTAACTATTGTCCAAGCTACGACAAGATGAAAGCATTACTTACAAGGTCAGCTTTCATTATCAAGATAGATCATCATATTATTAACTACTTCTTAGAGCAAAAGATCTCCATTATTTTACAACAAAAGTGGCTTATGAAGCTACTTAGATTTGATTATGAAATTCAATACAAGAAAGGAGAAGACAACAGGGTGGCTGATGCACTGTCTAGAAGACCGCATACCATTGGTGACTGTAATTCCATGGCATTATCCCATCCTGATTGGACACAAAACCTTATTGCTAGTTATGATGAGGGTGCTAAGGTACGCAATATCATAATAGGATACTTAGATACAAGAATAGGATGTATGTGGGAAGTTCGCAACACAAGAACCAAAATCTTGGACTCCATTCACTCTTCAATTGTGGGTGGGGTGGGGGTGGGGTGGGGGTGGGGGGTGTATTCTGGTATCCAAGCCATATATGTCAGGGAAAATACATATTTCTTTTGGCCTACAATGAAAAAAGGACATTCTCTCTTATGTCTATAATTGTGATGTTTGTCAAAGAAATAAAGGGGAACATACCTTCCCTGCTGGTTTACTTCAACCTTTACCACTTCCAAATCATGTTTGACAGCACATTTCCATGGATTTCATTGAAGGGATGCCAATGAGTGAGATAAAATCTGTCATTTTGGTTGTGGTTGACAGTTTAACTACGTATAGTCACTTCATTGGACTACATCACCCTTATACCTTGCTTCTTATGTGGCTAGAGAGTTTCTGCATCATGTCTTGAAACTATATGGTCTGTCTGCTTCTATTTTTTCTAACAGGGACAAAAAAATTACCAACAACTTTTGGCAAGACCTTTTCAAGGCTATGGGTTCTCAACTACATCTAAGTACAACCTACCATCCATAGACAGATGGCCAGACTGAAAGGGTGAAGTCTTGTTTAGAGAGCTACTTAAGGTGCATGTGTGGTCACCAACCTAAGAAGTGGCATCTCTGGCTTCCACTTGGAGAATGGTGGTACAACACAAACTACCATACCAGTTTGAAAATAGGTCATTTCCAAGCAATTTATGTTTATGCTCCACCACATTTAGCCTTTCCATCCATTGCCACCACCTCGATTCTTTGCAGTTGAGGAGTATTTAAAGAAGAGGGATGTTGTCATCACTATCTTGAAGGATGATATTCATCACTCTTAGGAGAGGATGAAGTTCTTTGCAGACCATAAAAGAACATAGAGGACTTCTGTAGTGGGAGATAGGGTTTACTTAAAGCTCTAACCTTATAGACAAGCTTCCGTGGCTCTAAGAAGGAATTTTAAGCTTTCAGCTAAGTATTATGGCCCATTCACTATTCTGCAAAGGCTTGAAGCTGCAACTTACAAGTTACAGTTACCCGCCACAACACACATTCACCCTGTTTTCCATGTTTCCCAGCTCAAGAAGCAAATTTGTGTCACTCATTCTCCTTCACCTACACTACCTACTCTGAATACTGATGGACAGATTCTAGTCTTTACTGCAGCTGCATTGGACTCAAAAACCATTATGAGGAATGGGATCTCTGTGCCTCAGTTACTCATTCAATTGACAAGTACAACTGTTGAAGATGCTACTTGGGAGGATACAACGCATATAGCACACCATTTCCCTAAGTTTCATCCTTGAGGACAATGATTTGGTGATGGGGAGGGTATTGCAATGTTCCTTTTATTTGGTTGTTGTTATTAGTAGGAGTGCCTTGATAATTGAGCGTCTGCCCTAATAAGGGACGTGTAGCCTAGCTATTTGGCAGTTGTTGACTATTAGATGATGGACATGTGTCCTGTTAGGATTACTTACTTCTTTAGGGTTTCCTACCAATCATAGTTGCATTTAAGTTGTAAGAGAAACCCTATTTTGGGTAAGAAATGAATTATTGTAGTTATCCTTGGCTGTTGCGGTAGAGTTACTAAAATTCCGATCTAATTCCATTTTTTTTCCGTTAAATCTATCCCTACCTATACTAGAACAGTAAAATTCCGAGAGTTACAACTTAATGAATCTCAATCAGAAATCTTAAGAAGAGCTTATATCTCTTTCTCTCACAATCAGAATGTAAACAAAGACAAGTCCGTGAACTTGATTATTCCGTGAGAGTACTTGGATAATTCCAAAGATCAATCAAGCCGTATCCAACATACAAGGATGAATATATCTACTTTGATTGATTTACGTACAACCTGTGATGTTTTTATTATAAAGATGAATAATATAACGCGAAAAAGGAAATAACACAGACACCAGAAATTTTGACAATGAGGAAACCGCAAATGCAGAAAAACCCCGGGACCTAGTCCAAATTTGAACACCAAACTGTATTAAGCCGCTACAGACAATAGCCTACTATCAAAACTTCGGACTGGAATGTAGTTGAGACCGAATCCACCGTCACAGCGATTCAGTTACAGTCGTGCTCCTTATGGCTCTTGAATCCCAGCAGGACTCCGCGCAAATGATTCCCTTAGCTAACGTCCTTTACAGCCTAATAATTGCTTCATTGAAGACTTTAAACCATTCTGCCTCCCACAAATAAGCCTATATATGATTTAAGTTCTGATCAAAGATGAAGGTGAGATAGGAAATCGATTGCAATAGACAAAGTCTAGCAAAACTAAAAATCCGGTCTTATGACTCCCGAAGAGCATGCTGGGATTATTATTCACCTCACGAGTAGATACTTGTGGAATCACAAGGTCTGAGACGAAGAAACTTTGTGATTTATATCTATCTTGCTGTTGGAGCAAGGCTCAATAATCAAAGCAAGATCAGGATGCACGAACTATCAAGATAAAGATAGTTGGACCTGGCTTCACGAATCCCTAGGTGAAGTTCTTTTAGTCGCCATATATAATACTCAAATTTTTAGCAATGTATATATATAATTAGTTTTAGATGCAAGGGAAGCCCTTAGTGAATCTGGTATTTTATTTAGCATTATCCTAAGTGACTATTAGGAGGAAAAAAAATATAAAATTAGGTCTTAGACTCCTTCCGGCTAGTTCCTGATCGTATGGAGACTGGAATACTTATAGAAGGAAGTATTAAAGAATTGAAACCTAATAAAATAGCCACCGCACTTACTTTATCAGATCAATATATTTTGGATGAAAGTATTTATCAAGTAATAGATGCTTGAGGTAAGGGTTAAATTGATTTCTTCCTTTCATCTAAGTATTTAATCAAGTTCCTGCTATTTATAAGATTTTACTTTGGTTTTATTTGCTTTAAGAAGGGATTAGTGAAAGCAATATCTCTGCGTAAGTGGGGAAAAACTCGAGTGATATCTTGGTTTGAGGAAAGTTTTTCCTCAATCTCTTGGTTCCGGATGTATGTAGAAGTTCTAATTAAATATCTCGTGAATCTTAGATCAAGCTTGAGTTTTCATACCATTGTTTTCTTATTCTAAAATCAAACTGGATTAGCTATCCTAGTGGTCTCTGAGGTGAGAACATATAGCTATTGGATTAGCCTATGACACGGTGAGCAAGGTAGCATAATAGATAGATAGTCAAAACTAGATTCCGGTAGATGTCTATTTTGATTGTTGCTTAAGTATTAGTGCTACGTGTTTTACTAATTATGTGAAATTGTATGATTTATTGGATTAGCCTGATTATGGGTGCTCATTGGATTAGCCATTTAGAACAGGTTATAAGGATTTCCAAGCTAGCTGTATATTGATCTCTTAAATTAGTTGATTCTAGGGGGTATTGGACATGGTGCTAATAATAATAGTGTTGATGGTGGTGGATATAGTACGATACCCTTTATGGATATTGTTAGTTCATGTACGGAATCCATGGATCATGATGTTTTTACAAAACTCCTAACTTAAACGGAGTATAGGTGAGCATTAACTAAGTGTTGTAAGTGGATTTGGTCGAGTGTCGACTGTAGCCATGAGATTAGTAAGTGTATTTTTAGTTTAAATACTATTACATGTTAATTAGTAGAGATAAATGATAAAATGAGTTTAATTGGTTAGTTATGGTAGCCATGACTTGTTAGAGCATAGCTCGGTTGAACCCACCAAGCGTTGGTATGTCAAGTTTGGTTGTCATATTTTAGTGAGCCAAAACTCATTTTAAGAGTCGCTTGATTATGTACTAGAGTCAATTTCGTATAGGTTAGATTGAAAGTATTAGGATATGAGATATTACAAGTATTGTGAAGACTTGAAGAAGTGAAGAAATATGGAGATACAACGACAACATCATCCTTCCACTTGAGGTTGGTGATATTTGACTTGAACTGTTTCATTCCCTAACGTATCTTTCAAGTCGTGCATATTGAAAACAAAACTGCGAAGCATGAATGATTATACTCTAGTTAGACATAGTATTAAGGAATCCAATACGAGGTTTATTGCTTAACCATTAAACTTTGTAGATAAGACATCGAGATAATTGTTTGAATGCTATTGTGATTATGTATGGGTATAAGATGAAGATTTCATCCTAGGAAACAATGTTTTACATTTGTTTTAAGGAAGTAAATTCATGAACTCATTTTGTGAATCGAAAGAAATCGCCATGCATTATTGGTATTGTTATTCATTACATATCTTTTGAACTACCAATATGTGTGATTAGTATAACCGCTCATGACTTGTTTATGTTCTTGGTAAAACTATTCACATAGGCCTGACTTTTGTATTGGTATGACTTTTATTAGTGAAACCGATCTTAAGCAATCACCTGAGATGGTATGATCGATTTTGTGTTATTGGTATGACCGACTCTGGGTAAAGGGGAACCGATCGTAGTAAGAGGTGCAACCTATCACAAAGGGGAATCGATCCTTGAATGAGGTGCAACAAGTTTTTAGAAAAAAGGGGAACCGATCCTATGGACATGTGCAACACGTTTTTAGGCAAAGTGGAACCGATCCTATGGACATGTGCAACAAGTACAAGTTAGATACCATATATATGTGGGGAACCAATCCTAGTACCTAGTCAACCGAATTTTGGTAACTAGCGTGACTATGCATAGTACTCACATGGAGGTAGAACCGAAACTTGTTTTGGTAGAACCGTGAAACCCATGTTTGGTGATTGAGTGTTGTTGATCAATCAAGTAGTTCTTGAAAGTCAGATGAACCAATTCTAAACTGGTTTGGAAGTGTGGCAAATCGGTTTTAAGATTGTAAGTATGAAAGAGGACTTACAAAGTAAGGATGTCGACATAATTTGAACATGTGCAGTAACGCTAATTTTTAATTGTTCAAAGTTATTCCTTAATAGCTAAAGGAAGAAAATCCCGGATCGAATAAAATAAATTGAGAATCTTTTATTTAAGGTTTTTAATTTTATTTTTGGAAAATTAAAATTAGTAATGTGCATTTGCTAGTTGGAGATTTTGTAAGAGATTTTCGGTCATTATTTGGACAAAGCATTTCAGAATTATGGAAACCAATCTGAATATATTGCATATCTTGAGAATATTTTCGGTTTTGGAGATTCCTTGGTGTCCAAACTTCCTTGGTCTATAAATATGAAAGTTTGCATTTCGAGCAACCTAATCCTCTTACAACAAAAGCTATCTCAGTTATGCTGCTACTGGCGAAGCCGCCTATTCGGAGAGGAGAGTAACCTAATTAGGCGAAATCTCTTTCGACCGCTCAGTTTAAAGACTTCTTTGGGATTGAGAAGCTCTATTAGTACCGTTGGTAGGAAACTAGATAATTACGGTTTATCTTTTGTTTTCGATTGATTTGATTGACTAACGGTGGTTGAACTTTGATTGCACCTAGTTTGTTTATGCTTGAGAATCTTCTCTTCTGATATAAGATTCACTCAAACTAGATCAAAGTTTCGACGGGGATCTTTAGACTGTTTGTAGATCTAAAGACGTCTTGTGATAATCCATTGTTAATAGACTCCGTTTTTGGCGTGATTGATCACAAGAGATTCAAGTTGATTGTGTGCAGGTGTTTATTGAAGATCTAAGAAGATTTGAAGACAAATAATACTTTGAAGATTTCTGATTTGGGTTCATAATCTTTGGTGTGCACAATACTTGTTTCGGTAAAAGAGGATCCAACTATAATCGGTTTATCCTTGTGGTAGATTAGATTGATTAGTTGTGTAGATCGACATCAATACAATTCTTTGTGATTAAAAGTATTGATTGCAAAATATTAACAATTACTTTGGTAGTTGATAATAAGATAGATCTAAGAACCTGACAAAGGAGTTTATTGAGATAAACAGAAGAGCCTTTTGTCGAACTCACATCACTTGGTTTAAAAGAGTTGCTACCAAACAAATTTTTTGTTCCTTTACTGTTTGGAATACGAACCAAAGGAATTGTTCCAAGTACGTGAGTTATTCATAAGTTGGAGACGTGGGAATACATTTTAACTAGGTGAACTATAGATTTAGTTGCTTGGTCTCAACTATACGGGTTGGTTTGATTTGTATAGCGGCTTAACTCGAGAGTACTCAATGCTCGGACAAGGTCCCGGGGTTTTTCTGCATTTGCGGTTTCCTCGTTAACAAAATCTTGCTGTGTCATTTACTTTTATTTTCCACAGTTATAATTGTTGTTGTTATAATTTAAAGTAAATTACACAAACGTTAATTCCTATTTACTTGATAAGTAATCCTATTGTGTTTGGTTAAGTCCGAACCTTTTATCAATTAAACATACTTCTTTGTTGTATTGTCTCGATCTCGTATCCATAGACGATCACACGAAGTGTGAACCGATTTTTTGTATTGTCTCGACTCAGTCCATAGATAATCACTTTCGGATAAAGGACTTATAGGTGAAATTTTTTTAGATTGAGGTATATTTGGGTACCCTCATATTTTCAATTGGTATCAGAGCAGGCAAACACGAAAAAAATCTAACAATCTGTGTTTGGTGCGATCCAACCTATAAGAAATTGAATCTATGTCTGATTCAGTTAACGTTATGCAAGAGTATGACTACTCAAAAGTTGAAGATGTTACCACTTCGTTGACTCATGATCTAGGAGTTGCGAAAACATCTGTGTCCATCTCTGATGGAAAGGAAGATGCTGATAAAGAGTTGGTAAAACTCCTAAAGCCTGTAAAATCTATGTCTTCTAAAGTGTTGATATTAAAGATAGAGACAAATCTTCTAAAACAGGAGATCAGAGATAAAGACATTCAACTGAATAGTCTAGCCATAAAGAATATGGATCTCACTGTCAAATTAGAAGATCTTGGTAAATCTCTTTCTCAAGAAAAGGAGACACGTCCTATGACTCTGACTAATGATGTTGTTGTGATTTCTTCTAATATTGAGGAAACTAAAAGTCCTTGCTTGACTTTTACAGACTGTGATAAAACCGGTTTAGTCACATCTGAAACAGATCAAGATGATGGTAGTTTGCCTAACTACATCAAGTCAGAAGAGGATAAGAAACCATCTTCTATATCTACTGATGATCAAACGAAATCTTGTGCAAAGGAAACTTTGAACCGATTCCGTGATGGTGATCTTAAGGAATACAATTTTCAGTCACTTGACATGAAACTTATACTTCTTCAACATACAGTGGTCAAAATATTGAAAGAAGTTTCTTGTCTTAAAAAACTAAAAGACTATTCCTCAGTAGAAAGACAGACTATACCACTACCCGATAAGATCAACTCAGAAGAATCATAGGAAAGAGTTGATAGTCGCTTCTGGAAAAAAGGTTCCACCTCACCCATATCGAAACAATTCTTGTTTTGATGAAGAACGACTCCAGAAGAAAGGGAAAGAGAGAATCTCTGCCAAAACAAATAATCAGGAATTTTCGATAATTGTTTCAGATAATCACACTGATGTGGATCATAAAGAAGTCCTTAGAATGAGAAAATCTTATGAAAATCTCATTGATAGAATTAAGAGAGATTTAATTATCTCTGAAAATTCTCACATTAGTACATCTTCTCCACATGATCATATCTCGAGAGTTAGAAAAGATCATTATTCTGGGAGAAGATATTTTGGGCAAAAATTCCCAAGGAGAAACATGAACTATGTTCGTGATGCTCGCTGTAAGCTAGAAAAAGCTTACCCCGATACAACTTAGCTGTATCAATACTGTGCACTCTCATTCTCTTCCGTGCTCGTAATTTTTTGGAAGAGAAAAGCACATAAAATCAAGGGCACAAGTTCATGGTAGCTTCTATTTTCAATAATAAGAGATGTTTTAGAGAATATCTTCCCCTCAATAAAAAGAGAAGTTCGAAAAATATGTCGTGTAGTTTCGAAAACCCTGTTTTTCTAAAAACTAGATATATATTCTTTATGAAAAATCTTCTCTTAGGTTTATTGCCTTCCTTAGTAAATTTTTTGAAAGTATGTCTCCTATAACTCGCAAGTGTTACAAGGAGTAATAAAGGAAGCTCGAAAGGTGAGAAACCACAAGGTTTTGTCTCAAAACGAAGAATCAGGAAGATTGTCTCAAGAATCGGTTCTGATCCTAACTCTGATCAATCTCAAGAAGAGTTATGTCTTTTTGCTCTCAATGATTCAGATCTTACCAAGTGGTTTCCCACAGATGGTATGGGTGAAGTTATGTATGAGTTTGAAGAACTCATAGGAAATCTCTTTACTTTGGTTCAAGATCGGGGTGAACTAAAGGTTAAATTAGAAGAGATGAAAAGTGAACTTGGAGACTTAAAACTTCAACTTACTAGTCTCGAAAAACATAAAGTGGGTGCAGACAAGTTTCTTGAGACATGCTTCAAAAGTTTGAACACTGAAGAAACCTCAGTGAACAACAAGAGCACCACTAGAGATTAAGTTATATGCTGTAATACTTAATCCAGGAAAATAGACATCAATGTTTGATTTCATTCAATAATTGTATAGAGTCTATTTTATGAATAAAACTATCTTATTATGAATAAAAATTATTTGATTTATAATTTTTTTTGTGATAGTTTTTGATTTACATAGCCTGTGCTTGAATGCTTTATCTTATTGCTATGTATGTTTATGGGATGTTTGATTTCGGTTTTACTACCTTGATATTCTATCTCATAATGTTGTGAAGCCTTATGTTTTGGGTGACTTTTTGATTTAGCAGGATTAAGTTCTATCCCATGTTGGTAGGCTTTATCAAAGGATCATGAGGGGTTCTGATAGAAATAATATGTGAAAAAAGTCACAATATGTTGAATCGGTTTTGGTTTAGCATAAAAGCATATGTGTTTTGGGGTTTTCAACTTTTTCTTGCAATAGTTAAAAATCCGGTTTTCAACCTTTCCGGTAAAGGTTGGTTGTTGTTATTCTTTTGTTTTGCATAAGGATGACAACATAATGATATTTCGATATCAATTCTCCCTGGTAGAAGATGCAAACATATTGGAGAAGAGGATGCGAAATTTGAGATAACGAGTTTGTTAGTTAATCGTTTTCCTGTTTAAGAAAATCCTGATTTTATTTCATATATTTATTGCTTTTGCTTAACAAAATTTCGGTACAATTGATGTTTTATTCCATTATTAGTGTATGGATGTGTGTGTGATTCAATTGGTTTTGGTTAAGAAAAACTATTGTTATCTTGCTTTATTGTTTGGTATCAATCGTTTAGGCTTACAAAATTTCGGTGCAATTGCGGTGCTTTAATGTCTATGTTGTTTCAATTGCTTCCAGTTGAGGTGAATAATTATGCAAGTTGATTTATTTGGTTTGTATGAATTGTTTATGGCTTACAGAAAGAAAAGGTTTACGGGATGAATTGTTTAGTCCAATTTGATTCCGGATAAGAGAAACTAAGTTAATTCTGATCTTAGTTAAACTTATCAAAGTGGAGGTTTCGGTTATTCAAGTCTAATCGAATGCCTTAACAAGAAATGCTAGTTAACTAACCTAGTACTTGTCTTGTTTAAAAGTTAAAGGTCTAAGTTATATGGATAATTAGAACATGATGAGAAAAATAGAGTTATCTTTATTTTGGTCTTATCGAACAAGCGATTGTATTTGTACAATCGGTTTAGCGAAGGAACTAAGGTGCTTAGTTGATTTTTGGTTTGCTAAACTATTAGGGAAAATTTCTTCGGGCAATTATTTCCTTGGTAACATATCAAAATAAAATTACTTTGTAGTTTCGGTTTTGATATTGGATATCAAAAATGGTGTGTGGAACCCTCGTGCTTAACTTTATAGGTTGCAAGTCTATTTTGAGATTTGTATGATCCTTTCGGTTTGTCCTTTATTTTTTCGTTTCTTTGTCATTTTGTGACAAAAAGGGGGAGAAATATATGGAGTAAACAAGTGATATTGGTATTGATTTATATTGATTGGTATCACTAAGGGAAAGGACATTGGTACTTAAACATTTATCTAACGAAAGAGAAAAAGCATAGACTAAGGGGGAGTAACATATCATATGATACTTGTAGTTATGTGGACTACAAGGGAATAACAAAGACGTGCGGATTGAAAATCTACCTATCTTACCTTTAGGGGGAGTATTAGCTTTGTTATTATAATGCCAACAACGACATTTATGGATTGAATGTATACAGAGTTATTGTCTTTGTTGAATTCGGGAATCAAGCGTATGTGTAATGAATTCTTGTAATTTGTTTATCCATATGATGTAAGAGTTTTGTCACTAAAATTGACAAAGGGGAGATTGTTAGAGCATAGCTCGGTTGAACCCACCAAGCGTTGGTATGTCAAGTTTGGTTGTCATATTTTAGTGAACCAAAACTCATTTAAAGAGTCGCTTGATTATGTACTAGAGTCAACTTCGTATAGGTTAGCTTGAAAGTATTAGGATATGAGACATTACAAGTATTGCGAAGACTTGAAGAAGTGAATAAGTAAGGAGATACAACGAAAACATCATCCTTCCACTTGAGGTTAGTGATATTTGACTTGAACTGTTTCATTCCCTAACGTATCTTTCAAGTCGTGCATATTGAAAAAAAAAGCTGGCTAAGCATGAATGATTATACTCTAGTTAGACATAGTATTAAGGAATACAATACTAGGTTTATTGCTTAACCATTAAACTTTGTAGATAAGACATCGACGTAATCGTTTGAATGCTATTGTGACTATGTATGGGTATAAGGTGAAGATTTCATCCTAGGAAACAATGTTTTACATTTGTTTTAAGGAAGTAAATTCATGAACTCATTTTGTGAATCGAAAGAAATTGCCAGGCATTATTGGTATTGTTATTCATTACATATCTTTTGAACTACCAATATGTATGATTAGTATAACCGCTCATGATTTGTTTATGTTTTGGTAAAACTATTCACAAAGGCCTGATTTTTTTATTGGTATGACTTTTATTAGTGAAACCGATCTTAAGTAATCACCTGAGATGGTATGATTGATTTTGTGTTATTGGTATGACCGACTCTGGGTAAACGGGAACCGATCCTAGTAAGAGGTGCAACCTATCACAAAGGGGAATCGATACTTGTATGAGGTGCAACAAGTTTTTAGAAGAAAGGGGAACCGATCCTATGGACATGTGTAACACGTTTTAGGCAAAGGGGAACCGATCCTATGGACATGTGCAGAAAGTACAAGTTAGATACCATATATATGTGGGAACCGATCCTAATACCTAGTCAACCGAATTTTGGTAACTAGCGTGACTATGCATAGTACTCACATGGAGGTAGAACCGAAACTTGTTTTGGTAGAACCGTGAAACCCATGTTTGGTGATTGAGTGTTCTTGATCAATCACGTAGTTCTTGAAAGTCAGATGAACAATTCTAAACTTGTTTGGAAGTGTGGAAAATCGGTTTTAAGATTGTAAGTATGAAAGAGTACTTACAAAGTAAGGATGTCGACATACTTTGAACATGTGCAGTAACGCTAATTTTTAATTGGTCAAAGTTATTCCTTAATAACTAAAGGAAGAAAATCCCGGATCGAATAAAATAAATTGAGAATCTTTTATTTAAGGTTTTTAATTTTAATTTTGGAAAATGAAAATTGGTAATGTGCATTTGCTAGTTGGAGATTTTCTAAGAGATTTTTGGTCATTATTTGGACAACGTATTTCCAGGAATTATGGAAACCGAATCTGAAATATATTGCATATCTTGAAAATATTTTCGGTTTGGAAATTCCTTGGTGTCCAAACTTCCTTGGTCTATAAATATGAAAGTTTGCATTTCGAGCAAACTAATCCTCGTACAACAAAAACTATCTCAGTTGTGCTGCTACTGGCGAATCCGCCTATTCGGAGAGGAGAGTAACCTAATTAGGCGAATCTCTTATGGCCGCTCAGTTTAAAGACTGCTTTGGGATTGAGAAGCTCTATTAGTACCGTTGGTGGGAAACTAGATAATTACGGTTTATCTTTTTGTTTTCGATTTATTTGATTGACTAACGGTGGTTGAACTTTGATTGCACCTAGTTTGTTTATGCTTGAGAATCTTCTCTTCTCGATATAAGATTCGCTCAAACTAGATCGAAGTTTCGGGACGGGGATCTTTAGGACTTTTTGTAGATCTAAAGACGTCTTGTGATAATCCATTGTTAACAGACTCCGTTCTGTGCGTGATTGATCACAAGAGATTCAAGTTGATTGTGTGCAGGTGTTTATTGAAGATCTAAGAAGATTTGAAGACAAATAAGACTTTGAAGATTTCTGATTTGGGTTCATAATCTTTGGTGTGCACAATACTTGTTTCGGTAAAAGGGGATCCAACTATAATCGGTTTATCCTTGTGGTAGATTAGATTGATTAGTTGTGTAGATCGGCATCAATACAATTCTTTGTGATTAAAAGTATTGATTGTAAAATCTTAACAATTACTTTGGTAGTTGATAATAAGATAGATCTAAGAACCTGACAAAGGAGTTTATTGAGATAAACAGAAGAGCCTTTTGTCGAACTCACATCACTTGGTTGAGAAGAGTTGCTACCAAATAGATTTGTTGTTCCTTTACTGTTTGGAATACGAACCAAAGGAATTGTTCCAAGTACTTGACTTATTCATAAGTTGGAGGCGTGGGAATATAGACGGAACTAGGTGAACTATAGGTTTAGTTGTTTGGTCTCAACTATACGAAGTTGGTTTGATTTTGTATAGCGGCTTAATCCTGAGAATATTCAACTGACAAGGTCCTGGGGTTTTTCTGCATTTGCGGTTTCCTCGTTAACAAAATCTTGATGTGTCATTTACTTTTATTTTCCGCAATTATAATTGTTGTTATTATAATTTAAAGTAAATTACAAAAACGTTAATTGATATTTACTTGATAAGCAATCCTATTGTGTTTGGTTAAGTCCGAACCTTTTATCAAGTAAACATACTTCGTTGTTGTATTGTCTCAATCTCGTATCCATAGACGATCACACGAAGTGTGAACCGATTTGTTGTATTGTCTCACTCACCCATAGACAATCGAGTTTCGGAGAAAGGACTTATAGGTGGAAAAGTTTTAGATTGAGGTATATTTGGGTACCCTCGTCTTTTCATGACTAATGTTAGCTAATAGATACTTGGGTGTGTCTAAATGTTTGGATTTGACTGGTTTGGAAGTACTAGGAATATTGGTGTTTGTAATTATGCAGTGAGATCCTTAACCGGGTGGTTTTGGTAGACCAATAAAGGCAGTGAGAAAGGTATCATTACCAAAAGAGGAGATGGGATATGTGGATACATTCCTAGTATAATTATATATGTGCTAAGAGTACAACCGTATGTACCGATATAATATGTCGAGTTAGTCGTTGCGGATATGTCTCGGACGAGGTACATTATGTTTGTTAGACGTTGTGTATGTGTCCCGAACGCAGTTAACGTGATTGCGGATAGGTTACGGTATCGCATTAAGGTATAAGATTTTATTAGAAATGATTTTTTTTAGTAGTACACGGTAAAGATTATTAAATGGGAAGGCTTTAGATTCTTTATGCAGTGACTGCTCTAATTGTATTTGATCTAATTTTTTTTTATTCTGGCTTACGATATATTTACCATTTTTATATGTCTCTGTGACTCGGAGATAAAGTGAACTTGCTTGGAGTTTAACTCCCGTAGATTATCTTTTTCAGGCGTTGTTAGGGATCGTGAAGGAGTCTGATGGATTCTAGTTTCGGTGGATATTCTGAAGATATCTAACCGAGGGTGGACATCTACACTTCTTCTATTATTTTATTTTCCGTTATATAGTTGTGAGGAAGTGGGGTAATTGAACTTGGGTAGTTTCTATCTTTTCCGTCGATTCAACATTTTACTTATTTGTGGATCATTTAAGGGGTGTTAGGTACACCGTATCTACTCGTAGATATCTTCATTTTATAGTAATAAATAAAATTACCTTCTGCATATTCAATTGTAATGGAACCGTGTTCCTAGTTTTATGTGGGTTATGTACCCCTTTACAGGAAATTAACGACGTATTTTTTATTTAATCATCGGCCGGGGTTATATGGAAAGTAGGGTTGTTACAGTTCGTATCAGAGCTTAGGTTAGAGTAACTCTAGGACTTGGGGGGAGTGAGCCTAGGACGTTTCGTTATGTATATACATGGTTTGGATATGCTTTATAAGTAATAGTATATTTGTATTCTTTTCTAAGATTATTATTGACTTATATAGGAATGTCAAGGTGTGGTACTAGGAGACGTAATGGTACTGGAAGAGGTGGTCCTGTTGATGGAGATGAACCACAATTAGGAAATCAGACTGTGAATATGAATATGGTGCAGCTGACCCAGTTAATAGCCCAAGCAGTCGCTGCTGCTATGAATCAAAATGTTGGACAAGTCAACAATCATCAGAACCAAGGACCGGCTGAAACGGAGGAAGATAGGTATAGAAAGGTTTAGTTTCAGTTCAAGAAGTTGAACCCGAAAGATTTTTCTGGAAAGTCTGATAACCCAATGATAGCCCATGAATGGAAGGATGAGATGGTCAAGGTTTTTAGGGCCATAAGACCTTCTTGCACGAAATTCTTTAAGCAGAGATTAGCTACCTTTCAGCTCACTGGAGATTCTCATACTTGGTGGACTTCATCTTCACGTGGCTTGGATCATGCCACCATGACATGGACAAACTTCATTCATATGTTTGATGACAAATATTTCCCTCGGAGTATTTGAAATGCTAAGGAGAGATTGAATACTCAAGATTGTCGATGTTTGTACCTCACCTGGTAGATACTGAAGATAAAAATAGACGTAGGTTTGTTTATGGTCTGAATGATGTGTATCAGAGGCATATTGTTGGAAATCATATGATTGACACATATGTTAGGGATGTTGAGTGTGCCAGAGAGCTTGAGTAAGACTATTTGGCTCATAAAAGGGATGATGAATACCTGAAGAAGGAGAGTAAGTTTGACCATGCATCAAAGTCTTTGTCAAGTCAACATGGAAGTGGTAAGAACCAGCAGACCCAGAATGTCACTCAACAAGGTGATCAGCCAGGGAAAAAAAGGAAGGGGTACGGGAATCAAGGGAACCGTGGTCAGAAAATTGGTGGTAATGAACGAGCAGTGGTGCCAGCTGAGGGTGAGGCTCTTACTGCCAAACCAATTAACTTCTATGGGTTTTGCTATAACTATCGTGAAAGGGGGCATAAGGCATCAGAATGTACCAAAGAGAAAGTTCACACAATAGATAGACGTGAGCAACCAAACACTGGGGTTGAGCCTCGTAGCCAGGGTCAAATCTCTGCTGTGCAACCTCCAGAGACAAAGAATGCTACTTTGGGAGGTACTTTCTTTATTTTAGGGGAGCCTGTTTATATGTTATTTGATACTGGAGCTACTCATTCTTTCATTTCTACTAAGTTAGTTCGCATGGTAAATCTTTCTATGAAAGTGTGTGATTTTCCTTTATGTATTGCTACTCCTACGATTAGTATGGTAGAGTTGAGTAACAAGGTTGATGCTTCTCCTATTATGATTGGAGATGTTGAGCATTTGGCGGATCTTTATGTGCTAGAAATGGTTCCTTACGATGTAATATTAGGAATGGACTGGTTATCTTCTAATTTTGTGCAATTGGATTGTGCTGACAAAACAATCACTTTTGCAAAGCCGAGTCAATCTAAGGTAGTGGTGCAGACTACATCTAGAAGTCTGTTTGTAGAAGCTTTCCTTATCCATATTGAGGGTGAAGTAGTAGATAAAGTCTCTACAGATTGCGAGTATACTAGATGTGTCTGATTTTGTGGATTTGTTCTGAGATGTTCCTGGATTACCTCCAAATAGGTAAGTGGAGTTCTACATCGAACTTCAACCAGGTACGACACCAATTGCTTGTGCTCCTTACAAAAATGGCTCCAAAGGAAATACATGAGTTGAAGTCTCAGATTGACCAGCTTTTGAGTCAAGGATTTATTCGGCGTAGTTCTTCACCATGGGGTGCTCCTTTTTTATTTGTGAAAAAGAAAGATGGTTCGTTATGATTGTATGTTGATTACCGTGAACTAAACAAGGTCACGATAAGGAACAAGTATCCTTTACCTAGGATTAATGATCTTTTTGACCAGTTGAAAGGGGCTATATGGTTTTCGAAGATCGACTTGCGATCAGGCTATCATCAGCTTCTTGTAAGAGTACAAGATATTTCCAAAACTGCATTCCTGACTCGTTATGGTTCTTATGAGTTTTGGGGATGCCTTTTGGGCTTACGAATGCACCAGCTGTGTTTATGGACTTGATGAATCGAGTATTTAGAGATTTTCTTGATCGGTTTGTTATTGTTTTTATTGATGATATTCTTGTCTACTGTAAAACTCGGGAAGAACACAAGGAACACTTAAGCTTAGTATTGCAGAATTTGAGAGAGCATCAGTTGTTTGCAAAGTTTTCGAAATGTGAATTTTGGCAACAATCAGTTAAGTTTTTGGTGCATATGATATCTGAATCTGGAGTTTCTGTAGACTCTTCCAAGATTGAATCAGTGTTTAGTTGGAAACAACTTACAACGGATATTATCGTTGTTTTATTAAGGATTTTTCTCGAATTGCGGACCACTTACTAAGCTAACTAAGAAGGGAGAGTCGTTTGTTTGGGATTATAAGTGTGAGGATGCTTTTCAGGAGCTTAAGACTAAGCTTACTTCGGCACCAGTTTTGACCTTACCTATAGAAGGAAAGGAGCTAGTGGTTTACACAGATGCCTCACTTCTGGGATTAGGATGTGTTTAATGCAGGAAGGTAAGGTTATTGCTTATGCGTCTAGGAAATTGCGTGTCCATGAGAAGAATTATCCAACCCATGACTTGGAGTTGCCAAGACTTGCCAAAATCCCAAGTTAGGAAACTCACGTCTAAACAGGTCGTGAATAGAAATCGCAAAGGCAGAAAAATGGGCTTGCACAAAGAATAAACCCAGCCCATAATCTCATCGTTCAACTATCAATACTCATACATTTCCCATGGACATACAAGTCACCGTGAATAATATTTTCCCCTGACTTTTCATTGTTTCTCCACCAGAATCATGGACACTCTGGTTACTGTGAATATTATTTTTCCATGGATTTACAACTTAGGCAAATACTTCCGCGGACAGCCTGGTCGCCGTGACTTTTTATTTCTTCTCAGATTTTACTTCCAAGACTCATTCTCGCTTGTTCTTTCTCAGGCTCCACTTCCCTATTCTTTGTTCGTAAGCAGCTCAAGTTCTATCGTCAATCACTGACTTCTAATCGACCCACTCATCGAGTATTTCTCTGTCCATCCACCTGAGTTCAATGGAAGCAACAATAATTCTCGTTCTTTATCCCCACTGCCAAGCTCGAGTGCTCCACCATTCTGGCAGAAGTAGTTTTTGCTTTGAAGTTATGGCGTCATTACTTATATGGCGAGAGATTTGAGCTTTTCACTGATCATAAGAGTCTCAAGTGTCTGTTTTCCCAGAAGGATTTGAATATGAGACAACGTTGATGGATAGAGCTCATCAATGATTACACTTACGACTTACAATATCACCCTGGTAAGGCGAATGTTGCAGCTGATGCCTTAAGCAAAAAACCAAGGGTTTTGTTAGTTTTCATGATGGCGGAAGAGTGGAAGATGTTAGAGACAGTCGCTGAGTTTCTTTTAGACGTCAAGAATTCTTCAACTTCTAAAGCATTTTTAGGAAATATTGTGGTACAACCTGCACTTATTAGTCGTATTGTTCAGGCTCAGTCCAAGGATGATTGGTGTGCGAAACTACTTGGATCTGGAGACTTAAGTGAAGATTTTGATGTTGGGATGGATGGTGGGCTTCGGATTCGAGGTCGGTTATGTGTGCCCGTGGATGCCCAGTTGAGACGTGAGGTGTTAGATGGGGCTCATCGCAGTCGTCGCTACACTATCCATCCTGGAGCTACAAAAATGTATAAGGATTTGCGTAGATAGTTTTGGTGGAAAAGTATGAAGCGAGATATTCCAGAATACGTTTCTAAATGCCGAACTTGTCAGCAAGTTAAGATTGAGCACCAAAAGCCAGCTGGAGAATTACAATCGCTTCCAATACCGTAATGGAAATGGGATAATATATCCATGGATTTTATAGTTGGACTACCGAGATCAAAGAGAGGACATGACTCTATTCGGGTAATAGTGGATCGGTTGACTAAGTCGGAACACTTCTTACCAGTGTAGATAGATTATGCAAGCTATATGTAGAGAAGATTGTTGTATTGTATGGAGTGCCAGTCTCAATTTTTTCTGATAGGGGTACTCAATTCACTTCCAAATTTTGGGGGGAATTTCAACAAGCTATGGGTTCAGAGTTGGATCTGAGTACTTCATTTCATCCTCAGACTGATGGTCAGACAGAGAGAGTTAATCAAATATTAGAGGATATGCTTCGTGCGTGTGTGCTAGATTTCCAAGGAAACTGGGATGAATACTTACCGTGGGCAGAATTTGCCTACAATAATAGTTATCAGTCGAGCATCGGTATGGCTCCTTTTGAAGCTCTTTATGGAAGACCTTGTCGGTCACCAGTATGTTGGGTAGAAGTGGGTGAAAAGAGATTTTTGGGGCCTTGTTTGGTTCAGCTCACTACAGAGAATATCCTAGTGGTTAAGGATAGTCTTCGTAAAGTTCAGAGTAGACAAAAAAGTTATGCGGATAGGAAGCGTCGACCATTACCTCTTGAAGTTGGAGATGAGGTATTACTCAAGATGTCTCCTATCAAAAGATTAATGAGGTTTGGGAAGAAGAGTAAACTGGCTCCTAGGTTCATTGGACCTTTTCCTATAACTAAGAAGATTGGAAACGTGGCATACCAGTTAGAGTTACCACCGCAGTTGGCTGGAGTACACAACGTATTTCAGGTTTCAATGTTACGTATACACTTAAGAGATGAGGAGCGAGCTCAGCAAGCAGACTTTAGTGAGTTGGTTGTGAAACCAGATGCCACCTATGACGATAAGGATATTCGTATTTTAGAACAACAAGTTAGGCAACTACGATCTCGAGCAATTCCATTTGTCAAGGTGCAATGAAATCCACTAGACGAGAGAGAGGCTTCTTGGGAACGTGAGGATGTTATTTGTCGTTCTCATCCGCATATTTTCGATAGCGAGGTAATTTTGATTCCGGGACGGAATCCTTTTTCTAGTGGGGTAGATTTTAATACTCAAATTTTTAGCAACGTGTATATATATATATAATTAGTTTTAGATGCAAGGGAGGCCCTTAGTGAATCAAGGTATTTTATTTAGCATTATCCTAAGTGACTATTAGGAGGAAAAAAAATATAAATTAGGTATTTGACTCCTTCCGGCTAGTTCCTGATCGTATGGAGACTGGAATAATTATAGAAGGAAGTATTAAAGAATTGAAACCTAATAAAATAGCCGCCACACTTACTTTATCAGATCAATATATTTTGGATGAAAGTATTTATCAAGTAATAGATGATTGAGGTAAGCGTTAAACTGATTTCTTCCGTTCATCTAAGTATTAAATCAAGTTCCTGCTATTTATAAGATTTTACTTTGATTTTATTTGCTTTAGGAATAGATTAGTGAAAGCAATATCTCTGCGTAAGTGGGGAAAAACTCGAGTGCTATACTGGTTTGAGGCAAGTATTTCTGAATCTCTTGGTTCCGGATGTATGTAGAAGTGCTAATTATATATCTCGTGAATCTTAGATCAAGCTTGAGTTTTCATACCATTGTTTTCTTATTCTAAAATCAAACTTGATTAGCTATTGGTAGGCTTTCAGGATTGCCTATATAATAAACCGCAATCGCACGGTGTCTAACTAGTAGACAGAGGCAAGTATGGGTCGAACCCACAGGGAGCGGTGGAAATACTCTAATCAATATCTCTAATGGACTAACAAATAAAGATGTTTTTGGATGTTTTAAAGAATTGTAAAAACAAAGAAATAAAACTGAACTAATAGAATGAATTCAATGGGAAAGACTTGGTAACCAGGGTTTATAATATCCACCACAATTTCTATTCAATTACTGAAATGAAACATAATCCATGAATTATTTATCATTTGTTCTATCGACATCACCTATTATATGTATTAGAGTCGCAAATATCACTGGGATACCCTAAGTATGGCACATCAAAAGATTAATCTGAAGCATGCACCATCAAATTGCATTAGCGAGAAAGTTATACGAAACTAAAATATTGATTCTCAACTATATATGGCTCTTCTCAAAGATAACCCATCAAAGATATTAACCCAAACATGGAATTATCAAATAATGAGACAAAATTATATTATGAACCTAACAATTACGCACAATGGTTATTGGCACAGGTGAACCAACAACTCATATCATCGTTAAATCAATATATAAAATAAAATCATGGAATTAATTTATTCAAATCAAAATAGCCTCAAAACCATATGTGTTTCGAATCAAAGTGGTCTAATGCTCAAAAGTGGTTTCAACATAAACCCTAGTTATAAAATCTAGCAACACATAATTATGGGTTTTTAAAACCCATTAAAATGAATTAAAGAATGAAGATAATTTAAACCGTTATCGGCGTCGTCACCCAGCGATCGATCCTCTTCTTCTCCTCATGTTTTTGTCTTCTATGCCTTCACGACTCTTCCTTCTTCTCTGTTCCCAGTAGCCGCATCTTTTCGTTGTCGGAACTCCAGCCGGCCTCCATTCTGATTCTGTCTTGACAGAATTATATACTTGAGCTGCCAAGGGTTCGAATGGGACCAAAAGATAGATGCCCAACAAGCCCAGTCCATGACCCACCGATGAGACTCCTCCCTCTGATCCGAACCAAGGCACCACTTTCCATATCTCTGGTAGAAATTAACGTTTAATCCCAAATTAGTTGGGCTTTAGACACTCTAGTCCTGTGCCCTCAAGCCTAGTACTAAGAGGTCCAAATTTACAAAATGTAGAACGGGTTAATCCTTTTCCAAACGATTCAGTCCAAAATAAATTCTTTAGTTGACAAAAATGACCCTTTTACAAAATCTAGAGTAGTTTGTTCCCAACTAATTCATTTCTTCTCTCTGTTCACATTTCTGAAATGAATTAGGTTTCGTCGACGGAAAAACCTGAAAGCAAATCTCAACAAGTTTTGATATAATCAGCGGAGTTAGAATTCGTAAATTGAGTCTAAGAAAACGTAAATCGATTCGATCTTCATCTTCAAAACCAAAATCTGAGTATTAATACCTAAATCCGACATCATCGACATCTGTTCTTGAAGAGTTAGCTGAAACTGTGTGGGAGATTGAAGAAATCACCAACAAAAATTGCAACAAAAATGTTTAGGAACAACAATTACTGATAGAATTCCAATTTTTTTGTCGTCTTCATCATCAATTAGGTTTTCTGCTACTCCATCTTTGAGTCATCATTTTAATGGGAATGATTGTCGACGGATTTTTCAGATGACATATAAAGAAAGGTAAATGACGAGCATATCTTGTTGATACATTAGCTCTTGTAATTATTACTTCCAATTTTGATTTTTAGGGTTTGAGTATCGGTAGGTTTGGGTACTTTAGTCCTTATGCAGATTAAATATTTGTGTTATTTGTGGTTAGGAAATTAGAGAAACAACCTTCAAGGAATTGATATTTAGTTGATGAAGCTACAGACATGAATTAGCGTCATTCTGAGGAAGGCAAGTGAGATGATGATGATAAGTCGATTTGATGGAGCTCTCTGTATCAACACCACATCTTTCAGCAATACTCAAATAGACCTTAATTTCGTACTCAAAATTTGATTGAGGTATCGAAAGGTTAGTTCAATTCCTAGCTAGTTCTTCTTGATTGAAATGTTATGAAATTGTTGTTGTATTTATCTATTTTTTTGTTGATTTCGATATTTGAGTATTAAAATCTGGTTTTACCCCTAATTGTTCTTCTTGATTGAAATCTTAAGATGTTTAGACATCGATTGAGAGGTCCATCTTTGAAAACCCTTGGTTGTTATATTTTTAGGTTTTGATTTTACGGTTCACTTCTTATTTGTGTAATGTTAATAATCTGTGGTATCATTTGCTATGCAGGTAATTCAATATAAGCTCTCTAGTGATACCATCAAGTCTGGCAATGCTAGTTCCTCTACAGCTGTGATGAAGAAGTGGGTCTATGTTGATTATGTAAGAGCTCACACTCATGATGTCAGAGACTTGAGAATAGCCATCAAAGGTTTGTTCTACTGATGCTTAATTCTTTAAGACACGTCAGTTATGGTTCAGGAATTCACCAACTTTGCCCCACATGATATTTGTCCTGCACCACAAAAAGTGCGCATGCAATTGGTGCAGAATACACTCATAGACGGTGCTTTTATGATATTAGCTAAGAAATCCAACTCTTTGGATGTTTCACTTGTTCACTCAAAGAGTGGAAATGGCTCTAAAAGGTGTGCAAGCACATTGTTGCTTACTAGCATTAAGAGCATATCGAAGATAATATCCAACACCATGTCTTGTAGTGGAATGTTGTTTGCATATTCTGACCATGAGAAGCCACACCATTTTAAATATTCAAAAGTTGGAAAAAATGCTTCTCGGCTTGCCAAAAGGAGTTCGATGTGAACTTCCATTTGCTTATTTCATGGGTTTCAGTGGCAATTTTTGAGAGTTGATTATTGCCGGGCAAGATAAAAAGGTTTATGTAAGCATTTCAAATAAATTCATCTCTTTAGTGTTTTTTTCTGTTAATTTTTGAGTAGTCAGGCCTTTTGTTGTTGGTGAACAAAATTTATGCTCAATACTTAGCAAGAAATAGTTGAAGCTCAAAAATTGTTAGAATGAGGAGTAAGTGGCTATATTGAGGGTTTATAGGGGTCTAACAACGGTTGACTCATATTCACCAGTGTTAATGAAGTTGCACATGCATAGTAAAAAATGCACATAATTAATTATGAATTCTCTTTAGAGAGTGGCCATGGAGATCTAGTTAGGTTGTATGGGCTTATCACTTGGATTCATTTTTGTTTAAATTCTTTTTTGTGGTTTTGCAGGTTGTTAAAGTAAAAGTAGAAATTTTTGCGTACTTTCACACCTTGCCGGGACGCTAACTTGATGATTTCTTGTCTAGTGAGCCACCCATAACAAGGATGTTAGCAAGTTCGGACGGAAAGTTGTTGTCACCGTTAAGCTGTTTGGGTGATATATATGTCTTCGATCCACGAGAAAAAAGGTGAGAAATTTCTTTCTTGTATGCGGTAGTATTTCAAAATGCATTTTGTTAATTTTTGGCATTCTGTTGTTTCTCCACTCTTCTATTTTTTCTTCTTCTTTGCATCTTGGGTTTTTTCAGTTTGTTTGTTGATGAACGGTACATAATTATACGAAAGCAATCCAGTTCCGCATCCTCAAGCTTATGGTGGAAGACCAAAGAAGATAAATATTAAGAAGCTACAACTATGGTAAGTTCATATTGATTCTTAATGTGTACATTGTTGTACACCTGTTGATTGCTAATGTGTACATAGTTGTACACCTGATTGCTAATGTGTACATTGTTGTGCACATGTTGATTCTTATTTGTGAACATAACTAAAAACACTTCTCTTAAAGAGTTTTGTACATCTGACCTTATGATTATGAACGTAACATAACCCAAACACTATTAACACCTTTTTTCCGAATCGGACACCACCTTTGTTTAAATATTTTATCGTGTTGGCCACAAATACTAAAACACCTCGAATTTGGAATCGGATACCACCTTTTGTTTAATTATTTCTTCATGTTATCCGTGTTTAGTTGGAACCTTATAGATTGTGCATGTGTTAGATTGACCCCTTCTATAGCATGCTCTTATACCCAAAAGTAAGCTTTTCCTGAGACACTCTGCATTACTTTTTATCAGGAGTATGATACTCATGATCCAGGGACATTGTCTTATGGTCCCGTCATTTTTTTGAAGAAGAGATAAAAATTATTGAGATAGTGGCATCGTTCATCTTAAATGCTAAGAAGAGATAAAAAATTATTGGGGCAGCGCTTTGTTGATTTGTTTTAGAGGGGAAAGAAACAAGCACACCTATGAACAAAAATAAAACAGTCCATCTTAAATGCTAAGTTTGCTTCAACACTGATTGCAAGATGATACTGAAATGGTTATCAAAACTCTATGGAGGGCACTTATCATGTTAGTAAAAATATTAGAGACAATATAGATGACCATTGCATGACATACCCGATAATTGCTTCTTTCTTATCCATTTTAGTCATATGATTGCTTGTTGTTCTTTCACGCCAATGTAATTTGTCTAACAAATATGCTTAATCCTAAAAGTAAGAATTAAGTGGTGTATTTTCTTGTACACCACTTACATGAGTGCACACAAAATTGCACTTGTTTTCTAATACTAATCATAATACTCACTCAGAGGTAAATGCTTTTTTTTCTCATTTTTCCTTAGAATTTTTGATAAATTTTCATTTTGGGATTTCCTTTATTTTGTCGTATTTGTGTTTGTTTGTTAATTTAAGAAATGGGTTTTCAATTTTTTCTCGTGATTATATTGTGTTGTTATTAATGGATATGTTTTATGCATGTATTCCCAAATAAATTCTAGGTTGCTTAGTATTTTAAATGTAATTTATTTTTGTGGTGACCCACGTGTAAGGGAGGGAACCGCATCTTTAATTGTTTTTCTCGTGTTAGTAAAAAGAACTATCATCTCAAATTTCGTGATCCGGCCCGTAAAGGATGTGCCTGGTGGTTGGTGTCTTGGCTGCTGGGTTATGAAGAAGATGGATTCAGGTGAGCATTTTCCCACCTAATGTGGATTTTGACAATTAATATTATACGAACCTTCGATTGAATGACATTATTGAATGTAGAGCCTGATGAACAACACCATCAAACACAAAAAAACTACTCCCTCTGTTCCATTTTAGATGATGTTTTAGGGTTATTTTTTTGTTCCATAATACTTGAAGGTTTTCATATTTTTCCACAAAACTTCCAATAACACCCTAACATTTTATCTTGGAACTATAAGTTTATTTTTAAGTGTCCTAATAGCAATTAATATTTGAAGACTTTTCTTAAGGGTATAGATGGAAAATCTCCATACATCTCTCCATTTCTTAATCTGCGTAAAAACTCCAAAAACATCATCTAAAGTGGAACGGAGGGAGTAGTTTATATATGAGAATTTAATTGAGTTGGCCTTCTCACTACATTAGATGGGTTAGTGTACACAAATAATATATGTACATTAGCAACTAGTTTCTTTGCTAATGTGCACACAATTATACACGTGTTGATTCTTAATGTGTACATAGTTGTACACCCGTCGATCATTATGTGTACATAGTTGTACACCATTGATTCTTAATGTGTACATAGTTGTACACATGCTTATTATTAACAACACATAACTGTATTACTACTGTTGCTTGTTTTCCTTTGAATTTGTATTTGATGAACTCTTTTTTTGCTCACAGTCTTTTGTATCCAGTTTATGATTTAGTGGCAGTCGTCGACCATGACCTGGTTCGGTGATGCAGGCTAGCGCGGCTAAGGTATTATTCTCTTCTTCTGTTTTTTAGTGATCATTTCATTGTATGGGTGTCTAAATGTAGTTATAATTTAGGCCAAGATGATTATTAATTCTTTATTGTTAAATGTATTTTTTTTTTTTGTAGAAATAGGAAAACCCCTCAAAAGAGAGAATCTTATTAATGACATTGACTAAATTTTAATGGGCAATTCATAAATAAAATCAAAATGAAATTTTCAGTTGGGGATCTAATAAGCTGTAATAATACAAGTGTACATTCTTGTGCACCTGTGGCAGAAATCACAAGCTGGTGGACATATATGTAGGCGTAAATTTCCAGCTATTATTTGCTAAATAAGTCTGGTGGACATGTATGTAGGCGTGAATTTCAAGCTGGTACATCTTGGTGCACCAGTGTATTTTCCATGAAAATAAGTCTGCATATGGGTACAAATGATTGATTTAATGCTTATTTTGTAGGTGTGTACATATTGGTACACCTGTGCAATTCACATGAAAAATTAGGTTTGTGTGTGTGTTTATAGGGGGTACATCTTGGTGCACCAGTGTATTTTCCATGAAAATAAATCTGCCTATGGGTATAAATGATTGATTTAATGCATATTTTGTAGGTGTGTACATATTGGTACACCTGTGCAATTCACATGAAAAATTAGGTTTGTGTGTGGTTATGAATGATAGGTCTGATGCATGTTTTGCAGGGGTGTACATATTGGTATACCAGTAAAATTGCCATGAAAAGTAGATTTATGTGTGGTTATGAATTCTTACTTTTAGGCATGTTTTGCAGTGGTGTACATATAGGTACACCGGCGTATTTTCCATGAGATAATAGGTTTGTGTATGGTTATGATAATCGATATTAGGCATGTTCTTCAGGGGTGTGCATGATGCACCTGCGTAAATCCTACGGAAAAATATCTTTCCCATGAAAACCTACTTCTTATATTTTACAACGGTGTACATATTGGTGCACCTGTGTAATTCTCATGAAAAAATAGGTTTGTGTATGGTTGTGAATGATTGACTTTATGCATGTTTTGAAGCATTGTATGTATTAGTACACCTATGTAATTTCCATGAAAAGGTAGGTTTGTGCGTGGTTATGAATAATTGATTTTATGCATGTTTTGGAGGGATGTACATACTGGTGCACCTATGTAATTCCCATGAATAAATAGGTTTCTATGTGGTTATGAACGATCGATTTTATGCATGTTTTGGACGGATGCACCTATTGGTCTACCTATGTAATTCCCATCAAAAAGTAGGTTTGCAAGTGGTTTATGAATGATCACTTTTATGCATGATTTCTAAGGGTGTACATATTAATGCGCTAGTGTATTTTTCATGAAAAAAGTAGATTTTAATTGGTTTTATGCATGTTTTGCAGGGGTGTACGTATTGCGTATCAACAAGATGCTTTCATGTGCCGGAGCTGACAGGCTTCAAACTGGTATGAGAAGAGCGTTCGGTAAACCTTTGGGAATGGATCACCTAGCTAACTTGTTATCGTATGACATTAAATTGAGTCTACTTTTGCTATGTTGGTGTACAAACTGGTGCACCTTGTTTTGTCTTTTGATTTTTTGGATTTTTGTAGACATGTACATGTTTGTACGCTAATATAAACTAAGATTTTTTTAAAATGAAAATTATATAGGCATATGGGTACTCTTTTTGTAGCTCTTGGAAAGAGCTTTCCGAATATATAAAGTTTGTGAATTTTGGACAAACGGTTGGAAAGATAAATTGTTTTTAATTTTTTTTATATTATTTAAAATTGCTGGCATCATTGTGAGTCACTTTGGACTAAACTGTAAATATTTGGACTAAATTGTAAATCAGAAAGGTTATTTGTGTACTTTCAATGAAAAAGGACTAATTTGTACCTAGTTGAATGGGTCAGGACTAACTAGTATATTTGGATGGGGTTTTGGACTAAACCGTATTTTTCCCAACACATCACCAACTCCAAATCCATGGCCATCTAAACATCTTCGTCCACCGTCTACTTCCATCTCAGTCCCGGTAGAACCAACTCCATTAATCTTCAACTCAGGCTACACCATCACTTCCCATATTCAGTCCCTGCAAGAACCGACGTTGCTGATTGTAACAAGAGAATCTGTAGCGCACCACTGCCTGCAACTGTATCGACCAAAGAACAAACAACTCCATCTTCTCGATCGATCAACTCCCAGATTCATGCCAAGAAACCATTAATTGTCTCACCAGCGTCGATCTCACCCATTCTTTATCTTCTTATCACTGGACTGAAATCGGCCAGCACCTTTCTCCATCAGTTCTTCTTATTTGTTCAACCCCAAATGAGCTCCAGGTTCGTCCCCAAGCTGTTCCCCATCCGTTCTCGCTCAAAACCAAATCTCGTCATCACCTGGAAGCAAGTTCGCGCCCTTCCATTCTTCCTTTCTGATTCGATCCCATGCATCTTTTAATCCGCATGCAGCTTGAATAAGAGATAAACACGAGCTACCCCATTGCTGCTCAAAAACTCATAATCCAGCCAGCCAACATTTTTTTTTTTTTTTTTTTTTTTGCTCGGTAAATAGATTTATATTAGAAATGTGACGTACAATAATTTTTTGTACGAAACCCAAATACAAGTTACAACCCACATTGACATTTCAAAGTTGAAATGCCTATAAAATCCCAAAATGGAAAACCCCTTATAAAACACCAAAATGGATGAATGCCTGGCCAAAACTCATATACCCTAAGAACACTCGAAAAACGAGCCCAAATAAATCTTTGTGTAAAACACTTTGAGAAGCCCAAATATCATATAGATATAAGCCCACATTTAAACCCGGTCAAGTAGCCCACAAGAGATAAACCCTAACAAATATTAGGTCTCAAGATTTCCATCACGGTTTGCAGTTAACCCCACCGCCTCCGTTGTTGCCGCTGCCGCTTTTGCGGATCACCGCCATCTGCCTCCGGACCACCTTCACTTTCACCTCTCCTACCACAATCATCACCCCAATTTCACACACCAATGGAAACCACCGTTGATATACATAAAACGAAGATCAGGATGACCAAACATTCAATTGATCTTCAATAACTTGGTAGGCTCGGAAACCTACAATAATTTCACACAACAATTTCACCGCCAGCCAACATATATATCATTACTTTCATCAAAAACTTGGTAGGCTCGGAAACCTACAATAAAATACTGCAAGTGCATAGTTCCCAGCTAGTAGAACAATGGCAAGTACAGGTCGTTCCCACGAGGAGTGTGAAAATACTACTACTAACTAATATCAATAATCAACAAATCAAATTCAATATTTTAGAAATTTATAGAACTACGAACGCAAAATATGAAAGACGTAACAAAATATGTGAGAATCAGTAACCAGGGTTATAAGATATCCACCATTACTGATATTTAATCACTGAAATGAAATATAATTCCGAATATGTGTTTATCGTCCCTTCTATTGGCATCACCTATTATAAGCATAGAGTCGCAAATATCACTAGTATACCAAAAGCATAGCACATCAAAGAAATTATGTTGGAAATTTTGAATAGAAATTATGTTAGTTATAATTGAAGGGTTGTTTCCAAGAGAAGTGACCCTCTATGAATGGACTCTTTCCAAGAGTTGTAACTCTCCATGAAAGGACTCTTACAAAGAGATGTGACTCTTGGCGAAGAGACACTATGTCCTTTCCTAAGAGACGCCAATCAAGTATATAAACCCCACTCTAGTTTCATTCTAAACACAAGGAAAGCACACACAAAAATCTGATTTCACTTGCATTCATTGTTGTCATAGTATTGAGAGATAAACACTATATTTGGTTCGCTGTTTCCTTGAGGCTGGAGTGCTTCTACTCGAGGAAGAAAGATCGTTGTATCACGGGAGGCGTTTACGCAAGTAAGACCCATTAGCACCGGAGTGGGGCGAATTTCGTCTTAAGGACAGAGTATCTAATACTCGACTCGATCTATATATAGGTTCTAGTCTTATAATCTCTCTGGTTTTCTTTTCTTATTCTTTGGTTTCGTATCTGGCATCAACATCAGTCGCATAAAAAGGGAGAAGATATCCAACAATCTTAAGACGAAATTTTTATTCTTTTCTTCCGTGTTTTATTGTTTTTGAGTTACGCGACATTCATAGTTGAAGGCCATATTAAATTGATGTTAGCAGCATGCTTCTAGAAGACTAAACGGAGCACTTTGGTTAACATGGATGATAACCAAACTATGGGCGAAATTGCAACAACAGAAGCGAAAACGTAAAATGAAAGGAAAGCAAGATTGGGTGTTCTTTGTACGCAATCTTGTCTCCTCAAAAATTGATGCATGGCAGAAGCGAGAAACGGTTACAGAGAGAAGATGGCTAATAAAAAATGCAACTTTCTTGCACTGGCATGTTGAGAAGAAAAATACAGGGACACGACAAGTCTCTTCAAGAGACACGTCCCTCTGTTAAGTTCTTTGGTCGGTAGTTATTCCTACCAGAGTTAAAAGAATGACTAACAAATTTTGGCAAAAGATCCGTGTTGACTGAATGAAGAACAACACGGTTGATTTGAAAGGGCATAGTGCCTCTTTATGGCATCCAGTCACTTGCAACAATTGATACTGTATTTGGATATACAGAAATCGAGACCAAATTTATATCCAATTATACGTGATCAAGAGGGCATGGTAAACATCTTGGGTTACTTGATTGTGGGATGAAAGAATCTTAATCAAGAGATCCAGTAATTAATAACATCCAACTCAGAGTTTGGATACAATGAAAAAAAAAAATCCATAGAACTTGAAAAAGGATAGTTCTTTTAATTATGGTTGATGGTTCCATTGAGAATCAAGTGTTTTATTGTGAGCACTGCACGTAGAATGGTTTGCAAACCAAGATCGTGAACAGTCACAATTTATTAGTGGAACCAATAGTAAATGTTGACCATGTATGCCGGAATTCGGAGAGATGCGTCTTTTCGTCAAAAGACTCGTGGCTGGTGATCGTAAAATTTTGCCTTTTACGAAAGTGACTGGATAGAGGATTCATTTATGCTATTGTGTCATTTTTATCGAAATCAGTCAACCATTTGACAATCATGTAGGTTTTGATTGTTGTACTTACTGGTATAATGGTTCATTGATTGTAGTTGGTTCCTATGAAAATAAGATTTTTACTCAAATGTAGTTTGGGCAGAAAATCATTTTCTTTCCGACCATGGCTTTTCTTCTGGCTTGTGGCTTTAATAAGAAATTTAAGCCATTTGATTAAAAACTATGAGTACAAGGTATACTAATCCAGCTGCCAAAAGATCGAAACCATTTGTATACGGAAATGATCTCACTGAATCAAAATGCATCTTCGTGACAGACATATTTGGGATCATTTAATCATTACTCCGATGAAAGTTAAGGAACTAATCGGTACTAATTTTCGAATTAGTAGTAATTTCATGACTATTAGCCAATGTTCATGAAATGTGGGGGCGTGTGATTTTTAAGTCCACTAAATCATGTCGTGTAAGTAGCTACACAATTAAATGGATTAATAGTGATATGTTTCTAAGATGATTAGGGGTGGCCAACCTAATATCAAGAAAGAGTAGTTGCATAATCACTAGTGCATGCACACATGGATATGAATTTATAAAGACATGATTTTTGGATATAATTTGTAGCAAGTAAACTTGGAAGAGGAATTACAAAATTTGTAATAGTGCTACAAAATGGGGACAAGTCTCTAGTAAGTAGTCTTAGAGGACCGCGCGTGAAAATATTTTTGATGACTAGAGATAATGTGTTCATCGAGGGGAATAGGTTAATTTAAAGCCTATAATTAAGAGTGACATAATGGTAACCCAACCTAGTTGACTGGAGATCCCAAGATCTAGGTTCAAAAGGGACAACTAAGTTATGTATAACTCGGAGTAAACACTGTGGAGATAACTCCATCCTATTCCTATGATGAGACAGTGTTTTTTCCTGAAATGTGTTTTAGGATAAGCTATGCTTTTAATGGTGCCTATATCTTGTATTTACAAGTGGGATATTACAGGGTATTCTTAATGGGACATCACCTATGTGAGTGTAGAATTGTGGCCGATTCTATGGAAATTTTATAAGGCTTTAATTTCCTAGAGCACTCATGAATCAAAGGATTTGTTCGAGGTAAAATGAACACAAGCTGTAGAACCAAATTAGTGAGAAAAGGCATTGTGTGATAACTATTGTCTTGGTTTACATTAAAAGGCTGAGCAGTTCAAGACATCGCGTTCAGCTTGGTTAGCGAGTAAATCCGATAGTTATTCACTAAGGAAGGTTCAAAGCCAAAAGCTACCTATCCCCATGCAATGACTTTTCACTTTATCTCTCTTTAGTGTATACGCATAACATTTGCATTCTTAGAAGTTCTATTCAAATGTGGGGGATTGTTGGAAATTTTGAATAGAAATTATGTTAGTTATAATTGAAGGGTTGTTTCCAAGAGAAGTGACCCTCTATGAATGGACTCTTTCCAAGAGTTGTAACTCTCCATGAAAGGACTCTTACAAAGAGATGTGACTCTTGGCGAAGAGACACTATGTCCTTTCCTAAGAGACACCAATCAAGTATATAAACCCCACTCTAGTTTCATTCTAAACACAAGGAAAGCACACACAAAAATCTGATTTCACTTGCATTCATTGTTGTCATAGTATTGAGAGATAAACACTATATTTGGTTATTGTTTCCTTGAGTTTGGAGTGCTTCTACTCGAGGAAGAAAGATCGTTGTATCCTGGGAGACGTTTATAAGTAAGACCCATTAGCACCGGAGTGGGGAGAATTTCGTCTTAAGGACAGAATATCTAATACTCGACTCGATCTATATATAGGTTCTAGTCTTATAATCTCTCTGGTTTTCTTTTCTTATTCTTTGGTTTCGTATCTGGCATCAACATCAGTCGCATAAAAAGGGAGAAGATATCCAACAAATTATATCCAAATATGTACTATCAAATTGTATTAGCGAGTAAATTGTACGAAACTAAAATACTGATTCACATATATTATCTAGCTCTTCTAAACATAACCCATCAAAGAACTTAACCCAAGTATGGAATATCAAATAATGAGATAAACATTTATAAATCTATCAATTACGCACATAGGTTTTCACAACCGGTGAAGCAACAACTCATTTTCAATAAATCGATAAACAATATTCGAAAATCAAATCTATTCAAATCATAATGGTCTTATTGCTATATCATTCAATTCATAGTAGCCTAATATCCAAAATGGTTTCCATCAAAAACCCTAGTTATAAAGAAATCAACAAAGCATGGCTCTCTCAAAAGCAATAAAAATATCAATGGAGAATCACTAATCAAACCGAAGAAGGGGAGAAAATCAACTCAAACCCTGTTCTCTCAGTTGCGGCTCCGTAGCCGCGCCTCCTTCCTGTCAACTCCCTCTTCACAAAATATAGGTATTGTTGACGATCTTAATCTGGACCTAACAACAGGTGCTCAAAGCCCAATCCGATACCAGCTTTAGCTTCCATATTAGGGCCAGTACCAATTCCACTAATATCCAAGTCCCATCTCTTGCAACAGCCAACCACAGGCACCACCCTTTATCTCTGTCCGTCTCAGCCAACTCCAGAGTCATCACTGGCAACTGCAGAAACCGAGTAACAGCTCGATCAACCAACTGACAGCAGCAGCGCATCATCTTTCCTTTCTCCAAATCTCTAACTCTCAGCCACCGATTGCAACCAGCACCAATGAATCATTTTGCTCGGTCTTGAATCCCCAGGTTTGTTGTTTGCTGTTGTAGAGACCTAGACAGACCACTGCTGCCTGCAATCACCCAATCGTCTCCACACATTCGCAGCTCTAACAGTCAGAATTATTTCAGGCAAAACACAAAACAGCTCCACTGACTTCAATTGTATCAACCCATGTAACCTCCAGTTCGATCCGTTGCTGCAGTTAAACCCCTTCAATCAATCGAACCCTATCTCAGAAGTCCCTGTCTTCAGTTAACAGTGACCCATCTTTCCCTAATTGAACCCAATTTCAATTCACACATTAAATCGATTTCCCATAGCATCACCAGTTCGATTCGAATTAGTTCCATCTGCATTCGTGTATCAAATCTCAGTAATTGTACCAATAATCGACGCCGGAAACCCATCATAGCCACGATCATTTCAGACCGACCAATTTGAGGTATAGAAATCACCCACAGTTTGAGAATATGAACTTCACTGCCGCCTCAAAATTCTGTTGTTGTAGAACATCCATTCTCCTGATAGAAATGCAAGCTGCTGCTTGAACAGAAACTGAGAACTTATTTTTGGAGATGTTGTGCTTCTTCGGATGCCTAAGAAATGTCACCAAGAGATGTGGAACAGGGAATAAGCCACGTATCCCACTATCTTTTAGCTCGACAGCACCATGTCATGTCCCACGTATCTTTAGTCTTGGTGGCTTACGTGCTTGAGAATTATTATTTGAATGATGAGAACCAAGTATATAGTCACCAACGGTTGGCTGGACTCTGAGCCAAGTTACGATGCCTTATGTGCCGTGTGTTGCAAACACGACTCAAGCTTCCCATTTTGCCGCTTATTCTTCATGTGATCGAAATTGATTGTAATTTCTAGGAAAACACTAAAATAGTGTTATTAGTCAAAATATAGCACCTACGTGCTTATCAGCTATCCTAGTGGTCTCTGAGGTGAGAACATATAGCTATTGGATTAGCCTATGACACGGTGAGCAAGGTAGCATAATAGATAGATAGTCAAAACTAGATTCCGGTAGATGTCTATTTTGATTGTTGCTTACGTATTAGTGCTACGTTTTACTAATTATGTGAAATTGTATGATTTGTTGGATTAGCCTGATTATGGGTGTTCATTGGATTAGCCATTTAGAACAGGTTATAAGGATTTCCAAGCTAGTTGTATATTGATCTCTTAAATTAGTTGGTTCCAGAGTGTATTGGACATGGTGCTAATAATAACAGTGTTGATGGTGGTGGATATAGTACGATACCCTTTATGAATATTGTTAGTTCATGTACGGAATCCATGGATCATGATGTTTTTACAAAACTCCTAACTTAAACGGAGTATAAGTGAGCATTAACTAAGAACCACCATTAAAGCCGAGATAAACCCCTCTAATATAGGAGATAAAACCACCATAAGGGTGTAGAAAAGTTACCAAAAGATAAGGGCTAAACATAAATAAACCTACCTAAACAAAGAACATGACAAAAGATGGGAAAGGAAATGAGAATCTCGCTCAGATCCGGCCTAACACGGACCAGATCTAAGCAGATAAGCTTTACCGATAAAAGGGTTGTTTTCTGTTGAGTGTGGAAAGTGAGAGAAGAGAGAGACTTCTGACAGAAAAATGCACCCCGACTTAGTAGAGTCTATAGTCTCCATTCCTTACGAAATCAAGATTATATATCTATTTCCAAGACGGGACCAAAGATTATACACTCTTGTAAAGGTGTCGTCTACAACAAACACCCACCAACATAAAGCATTGTCATAACATTCAAGAAAGTTTTTGGAAAACCAAGAATAGAGATTAATCTATTAGATTGGGCATAGAAATACCAAATTCTTCCATGACTCTGCTAGAAAAAAGAATGAGAAGAAACAAGATTGATGCCGTACAATATGAAAAAAGGAAATTTGATCATTGACAACTCTGAAATATCCGACTGCTTCACTAGCCACTTTGAAAGAATGGCTATTGCTGAATCCATCACCATCATTCCTGACATCATAAACCTTATAATTCATACCCACTTCCATATTCCCTGCTGAAAATAAACACCTTATGTTAATACCATATAACATAAAGAAATCAAGAATGTTTTGTTTCGTATGGAAGGGGATAAAGCTCCAGGTCCTAATGGGTTCCCACCCATTTCTTTCAAGCTAATTGGAGTGTGGTCGGAGAGGATATTGTGAACATGGTGCAACACTTCTTTAGCTCTGGCTTCATCCTAAAAAAAAATGAACTCCACATAATTCTCCCTCATACCCAAAATTGAATCTCCCACGCCACACCTTCTCATTTCATACCAATATATATTTTTATGCAATACCACTTGCAAAAACATATCTAAACGCATTGACTAAATACTAAAACTTGTTCTGCCCGAACTCATCTTCCATTCCAGTCATCTTTTATTTATCGCTGACAAATCTCTGACAACATTGTCATTGCTCATGAAATCATCCACCATATGAATACCGAGAAGTGGAAATCATTTACGAATCATGGCGAATCATTTACAACGCCATGATTCGTAAATGATTTTCAGCACTAAGGGCTTACGTCCACGGGGTTGGAGTTTTCACTATCATGAAATGATATGGCTAAGTCATTTGATAGATTAGATTGGAGATTTCTTCTTGCTATCATGAAATGAACGGGATTCAGTGTCAAATGGTGCAACCTCATATATCAAACGTATCTCTACCACTAACCTGGTTATTTTGGGAAATGGAGCTCCTGGAAAATTCTTCAACTCATCCAGAGGTCTCAGACAGGGGGACCATATATCCCCTTACCTATTGTTGTTATGCATGAAAGCTCTCTCTAAAAGTCTCATGAGTGTTGAAAATCTTGGTATGATTCGTGGTACTCAAATATGTTATGGAGCACCACCTATTAGTCACCTCTTATTTGTTGATGATAGTATGGTCTTCTGTAAGGCTAATATGCAGAGCTCTTTCAGGGCTCTTTAGTGTTTTTAGGGTTTTTACGAAATATTCAAAGATAATCTTCATTATTGCAGGGAATTTTGTTAGTATCATTCTTTATAAAGAACTAAGTTACTTTCAGTTGGCTTTAACGAATCCCCTGGCTAGTAGATACTAGGGCTACGAAATATAATTAACTTAAAGCTTTTTTAGAGCTCTTTAGATATTTTAGGGCTTTTCAGTGTTTTCAAGGTTTTTTAGAGTTCTCAAGGCTTTTTAGAGAATATTCAAAGTTGATCTTCACTATTGTAGGGATTTTTTATTATCATTCTTTAATGAATCTCCTAGATTGTAGATCCCAGTGCTACGGAGTATAATTAAATTTAAGCTTTTCAAAGCTTTTTGGAGTCTTCCTGAGCTTTTTAGAGTTTCTCAGAGCTCTTTCATGGCTCTTTAATGTTTTTAGGAAACATTCAAAGATAATCTTCATTATTGTAAGGAATTTTGTTAGTAACATTCTTTATAAAGAATTAAATTACTTTCAGTTGGATTTAAAGAATCCCCTGGCTATTAGATACTAGTGCTACGAAATATAATTTAACGAAAATTTTTTCAGAGCTTTTTAGAGTTTTTCAGAGCTCTTTAGATTTTTCAGAGCTCTTTAGATATTTTAGGGCTTTTTAGAGTTTTCAAGGCTTTTTAGAGAACATTCAAAGTTGATCTTCACTATTGTAGGGATTTGTTATTATCATTCTTTAACGAATCTCCTAGCTTGTAGATCGCGGTGCTACATAGTATAATTAAATTTAAGCTTTTGAAAAAGAATGTCAAAATCTGATGGAAATTTTCAACAACTTCAGCACTTCTTCAGGAAAAATGATCAACTTCTCCAAATCTGGTAAATTTTTCAGCAAGAACACTACTCCTGACAGAGCCAATAGATTGATACTAAAGACAAGTATTTGGGGTCTCCTCTCTTCATCACTAAAAGCAAAATCCTAGCCTTCAAACCATGCACTGATAAACTGAAATTCATGATAGCTGGCTGGAAAAGTGAAAATCTCTTTCCAAGTGGCAGAGCCACCATGATTGCTAGTGTCACATCTACTTCAAGTATATACCAGATAAATCGTTTCAAACGGTCTAAGAGGATTTGCCAAGAAATTGACAAACTTCAAAGGGACTTCTCCTGGGAAAAAAAAAAATGAGAAGCCTAAAGGTTAATACTATTGCATGGGGTTCAGTTTGTAAACCTAAAGAATTGGGGGGTGGGGGTGGGGGGGATGAATGGGATCTGGATATTCTTCCTCTATGGTTGTCAAAAGAAAACCAAGATGCCATTTACCATTATCAATTATTGAGGAAGATACCATTGTATGTAGTCTCAATGACAAAGGAAACTCACAGTTAAATCCTTACATGATAGGAAAATTCATGACAAGTACAAAGAGGATATCCATAACCCATCTTGGAGAGATATATGGAGACTAGACACTTCTCCATATATTCAAATGTTCATATGGAAGTGTGCTCATGAAATTCTGCCTACCATTGCTAAAACTACCAGTATTCTCAGCTACATTGATCCCAAATGCAGTCTATGCAACAGTGCTAAAGAGGATATAACCCATACTCTAATCTCTTGTCCCTATGCTTCTGCTATCTGGACAAATATGTTTGGTCAACAACATCAACCGCTAACATGATTAGACAACATTTATGCTCCCTCAACTGAGTCGTGCATAATCAAAGTCATATCCTGAACAATCACTACTTCCAGAGAAATGACCAGGATAATTTAGGCAGACTTATCAGAGCTCATAGCCATAAATTTGGAATAGTTATTGGCATTAATTCCATGATCGCTCCCTACATGAAAGGATATGCTAATCCTCACCCTTATACTAACTATGCTCTAATTGATATGTCTTATTTGGTAATCCGTGTGGGACAAAGAAGCATCAAAGTCAATATCTCTGAGTCATCAGATCTATGAGAGGAGCAGAACTAGCAATCGGATGGGTCAAATAGTTGCAAACAATCAACATCGAATTTAAAGATGAAGATGATGCAACTCTAAGGAAATAAAGGAGGAGTACGGTGAAAAAGTTCAAGGAAGATTCAGTCTGGGATTCTACCAAACGAGGGATGGAAATTTTGAAGCAGTCTCTTTTGTCCTAGGGGATCTGATCAAAGTCACTAGAGATTGGAACACAACGGTAGTTTATTTAGTTACTCTAGCTAACACTTCTACTCGCTTAAACAATCTCAACTAGAAAGGTCTAAACTTAATACATTTATTGAGGAACCTTCAATTAGTAAGAGTAAACTACGATGACAATATTTTGTATAATTCACTAGGTCACGTTTGGCACGAAGGAGTTCGAATTCTAGGGAGTTCCAACTACCTAAATTCAAACTACCTTGAATTCGAATTCCATCCTTTAAAGTTGATGTGTTTGGCATGTTTACGAAAGAAATTGATAATTATATTATTTTAATATTTTAATATTTATTATTTCAATAAGTTAATTAAATATTATATATTTAAAAATAAAAAATGTATTTAATTTCAAAAAAAATTAAAAAATTATTTAAATAAAAAAATTATTTATTAAAAAAATTATATCTATTATAGTATAAATATAATAATATCAAATTAATATTTATAATAGAATATTATTTCTATTATATTAATAATTATACTTTAAGAAAAATTAAGAATCTATTATTTTAAATTTTTGAAATTCCATAAAAAAAATATATTTTAAAATAAAAATTAATTATCAACATTACTAATATATTTTAATAATAAAAAAATTATTCTATTTTTAGATGTGAGAAAAAAAATATATATAATATTCAAATTTGCATAAAAAATTATCCATTAAAAAATTATACACTTATATAAAGATAATACTATAAATTAATGAATATAATTTTAATAATTAATATTTTTTATCTAAGTATAATTTATTTTAATATTTTGAATTAAAAAGTAATTATATATATATATATATATATATATATATCCATTTTTTAAATAATAAATTTATAATATAATGTAAAAAATTAACTACAAATATTTTAAATAATATTATTAAATTAATTTTAAAAATAAATAAATAAAAATACAAAAAAAAACAATATAAAATTATATATTAATTACCAAAGTAAATTTTTAATTATAAGAACTCAAATATTGTTTAAATAAGAAAATAAAGAAAATAAATTTAAAATGTCAATATGGTCAAACAGCGGAGTTGAATGGATGGAGTTTCAAATTCCATGGGGGAGGTGTCATTTGATTTTTCATCGAGAGATGGAGTTTCAACTCCCTGGAGTTCCAATTCCACTCATGCCAAACACCCTTGGAATTCAACTCCACCCTTGACTCCTCCTGTTGACTGAACTCCACCCTCAACTACCTCCGTGCCAAACGCACCCTAAGGGTCCTTGCATGATGCTAGAGGCAGCTCTGTGGACCAATTTGTAACTGCCAAATTTCGCTATTTTCTTATTAAAATAAATGGTTTCTTAATTTGTTTATTTTTCTGAATCTATTACATATCCCAACAAAAAAAAAAGAATCTATTAAACATATGAAACAAAAAGAAAACTACAAACTAGAATTTCAATAATATAAACCAATAAATATTAATCAGGTCAAGGAGAAACATGAAATGTATGGGACAAGATATGCAATTCTTGAGTATTCTTAATTATTTACTAATAAATTTAGGAGAAACGATAAACAGATGACATGAGCAAGGTTATCATCCAATTTTCATCTTTTCACACCAACACTCTGACAAACAATCAAAAGGCAGAAGAAACGATAAGACAGAATGTAAAAGCGTAGAATATGGGGGAGCCAAATTCCGGACCAAGTATGTTTGTCTATTTAGAGTAAGCACTGTGGTTAGCTAAGATTTAGCTACGAATCTTGGAAGTGGCTTACCCTGAGCTCCACGACTTAAAGTTAAACCTTCACTGATGCTGCACATTTCTAGCATTATATAATCAACGCTTAGCTATGTAATAGCTTTGTTTGGATCTAAACAAAAGGTTTTCCTTTATAAAAAAAAATAACTTTTCTACTTCTACAAGTTATTCTGAAATTGTGTGTCCAAACTAACTTCTGACTTATTTATTTCCGGAAATCAAAAAGGAATGGTTTGGACAGGCTATAGAATTGAGCCAATTTTGCTGTCATTGTGGTTACTCTTGGCTACAGTATACATGGCCAAAAAATCACACTGCTTGCTCTTAAAGAGAGAGTTCCAAGAGGAAACATATTCAACCAAAACAACAAAAACAAAAGATAAGAAAATATTACATCATCATCAGGTGCAATAGAAAAATGATTGAAAGAGAGTGCCACCATATAACGCGTTATGGAAGATACATTATTGACTCTTTGGTCTCTATATGAATACTAAATTGGTGAAGATTGCGGAGTGTATGTGTACGTATACGTGTGCAAATTTAAGGTTGAATCTGGACTCTTTGATATCTATATACTAGTATAAAAATGTTGAGGAAGGTAATATACCGATTGATATTCCAATAGATTCTTGAATGAAATTCCCTCCTATACACATTAAATACCCCCACTGCGATCAGCTGTTCGCAATCCTACAAGGAGAAAGAAACAGGCAGGAGTAATGATAACTTTCTTGGTTTCTTTCCTGTCCGGCGCAAAATATTAAACTTGGCTGTTTTTGATTTGTATTCTTAAGTCTAAATTTTGCAGGAAGTTTCAAGACTTGTCAGAGAGATCGGTTGGTCATTGCACTACAGTGAGTTAACAATGGCTAGACAACAACTGGAAGTGCTCAAAGCACTTGATTTAGCAAAAACACAATTGTACCATTTCACCGCAATAGTAATTGCGGGTATGGGTTTTTTCACAGATGCATACGATCTCTTTGCATCTCACTTGTCACTAAATTGCTTGGTCGGATTTACTACCATGTTGATGGCGCCCCGAATCCCGGTTCCTTGCCACCAAATGTCGCTGCTGCCGTTAATGGTGTTGCTCTTGTCGGTACTCTCACTGGTCAGCTTTTCTTCGGTTGGCTTGGTGATAAAATGGGTCGAAAAAAAGTTTATGGTATGACACTAATGATCATGGTAATCTGTTCCATTGCTTCTGGTTTATCTTTCGGTAAGCATGCTAAAGGAGTGATTGCCACCCTTTGCTTCTTTCGGTTCTGGCTTGGTTTCGGTATTGGTGGTGACTACCCACTTTCTGCAACGATAATGTCTGAATATGCCAACAAGAAAACACGCGGAGCTTTCATTGCTGCTGTTTTTGCGATGCAAGGTTTCGGAATTTTAGCTGGTGGAATTGTGGCACTTATAGTATCTGCTGCTTTTAAAGCTAACTTTTCTGCACTGTTATGAAGCCAATGCTTCTACTTCAACTGGACCGGAGGCTGATTATATATGGCGAATTATATTAATGTTTGGCGCAATTCCTGCGGCTTTAACTTACTATTGGCGAATGAAAATGCCTGAGACAGCTCGATACACTGCTCTGGTAGCCAAGAATGCGAGACAGGCAGCTACAGACATGTCAAAAGTTCTAAATGTTGAAATTCAAGAAGAACAAGAAAAAATTGAGCAAATCGACGCAAGGAATTCATTCGGGTTGTTCTCTAAACAGTTCCTTCACAGACACGGGCTTCATTTACTTGGAACTACCAGTACTTGGTTCTTACTTGACATAGCTTTTTACAGCTCAAATTTGTTTCAAAAAGACATATTTAGCGCAGTTGGATGGATTCCTCCAGCAAAAACCATGAATGCAATCGAAGAAGTGTATAAAATTGCCAGGGCACAGACTTTGATTGCGCTTTGTGGAACAGTTCCCGGATACTGGTTTACAGTGGCTTTTATTGATATTATTGGGAGATTTGCAATTCAGATGATGGGTTTCTTTTTCATGACAGTATTCATGTTCGCACTGGCATTTCCTTACAATCATTGGAAACAAAGAGAAAACAGAATCGGATTCATAATTATGTATGCGTTGACATTTTTCTTTGCAAATTTCGGGCCTAACAGTACTACATTTGTCGTGCCAGCCGAAATCTTTCCAGCCAGGTTGCGTTCGACTTGTCACGGCATATCAGCAGCTGCAGGGAAAGCTGGTGCAATCATTGGTGCGTTTGGATTCTTATATGCAGCACAGAGCCAGGACAGTGCAAACACTGATGCAGGGTATCCACCTGGTATTGGAATTAAGAATTCACTGATCGTGCTTGGTTGCATCAACCTCTTAGGGATGTTATTCACGTTTTTGGTGCCTGAATCGAAAGGGAAGTCACTCGAAGAAATGGCTGGGGAAAATGAAGAAGCAGATGCAACACCATCAGTCCCCGTCTAGTGAAAAATCGATGACTTCTTCTTGGTCCATCAGTTGCAAGTATATATTGTGTGCTAGTACTTGATTGTCCATCTTTGCAAGTGTTTGTAAAGCATGGTTTGCTTCATTTTTACTGTTACTTTGTTGTGGTGTCTTTTGATTCTCTTATACTACTGTGATATCTTGTTTATTTGAAGTGTGAAATCTTACTCATTGACTATAATTTTAAGCGACCAAAATCACATCGTAAAAAGACCTAGTGAACTGGAAGTAATCCTTCAGCATTGACAGAAAAGCTCGTTAGATTTCAAATAGGTTTCCTGGAACTAAGTTGGCTGGAGAAAAGAACTGTACCCAGTTCTAGTAGATCAAAGTTCTCTCGACTCCATTTGGAATTTTGGATGTTCAAGGAAAAACATTTAAATTGAAGTCATTAAGATTTATTAGTGTTAATTAAGGAGGTCAGCTCCCAAAATTAGTGCTTGTTTGGTCCAAGCAGGAGGTGGTGAAAAAAAAAGACGGAGATGGTGAAAAAGTGAAACAAACTGCCTTTTTCTTTCCTCTGCTCTGTGTTTGTTGTGTACTTCCAGACTTCCAGTTCGGCTTCTGGATTTTTTTTTTAATTAAGGAATCCCAAGCAAAAAAGTTCAGAAAACAAAATCCAATCAGAAGGTGCCAATTTAGAAAACGTTACTACATTGGAATCCAAATACAGTATTCAGCTGACTGGAAATATGGACCTAGAAAGGAACTTCCCCAAAACTTTTTACATTCAACTCGAATCCCAACAAACAAAATGATTTTTACACATTCATTCACAAAACATCAATCCTCACAAACAAATTCATTTGCATGGTATAAATTCATTTGCATGGTAGAAATCACCCTATCAACTAGTGGACAGGTTGCCAAGCAACAACCTATTAGTATCTAAGCAAGTTACTCCTGCAAATTTTCATTTTTTTATAACAACTCTTTAAGCAAGTTAGTCCAGCAACTGTTCCGGGACAACTTTATCAGATTCACGTTTGATATACAAGTTAAGGCTATAGTTTGTTGATGTACTTGGCGTCTAGTTTGAGCCATTTTCAGGTAAGAATGAACATCATAAGACTAGAGAGCATACAGTCTGATCTAGGAGCAACTAAAAAAGCATATAAACTTTAGGATAACATATTTGAAGGACAAACCATATGAAGTTCAGAAATAAACCATTATATACATGTAAAACACAGAGCCACTATGGTCCATGAGATGATGATTCTCCCAATGCCTTTCATCTGCTAGTAAAAGAAGAACGACGAAATATATCAATACAAATATTTAGTGGTCCAAAAATAACTTTATTATTTCATTGTGCCCAAGAATATTGGAGGAGCCGATATTTTAGACTCTACAAAAGGGGGTCATGGAGGTGACAAGATCAAGATGTGGTCTCATAGGTGTTAAAAACCATTGTCATTGTGGGATTTTGGTTCCATTCGAGTGGTTGCATAACCACTGACATTCCAAAAACATTACTTGCGATTTTTTTCGAGAGAACAGTAAATCAATCAACAAGTAGGAAAAGGTTTCATGCAGGAAAATCAAAAGAATAACATACCAGGTGGGTACAAAGGTATCAACGCCAGTACTGAGCCCAACGATGAATGGTCTCAACCATTTGAGGGAACAAAGCACTAACACTCTCATTGATTAGATCCTGGAAAATGTATTGCAGCTTCGCTGTCCAAGTCCAACCGAAACTTCTCTTGAAGCTAAATAATAAGTAAAGAACAGACCAAGGAATGGATTATAATAACAAACAAATAATAGTAATAATTTTCTTAAGGTAGGGAAAGACTGCCAAAATAGAGTGAAATGTGAGAAACATTGCCAACCTTAAGAATTCCTTTTTCAGGATCGGAAGCTATGTCAGGAATGTTGGAACCCCGCCATCAAATAAAACAAATTTAATATTAGGTTGCTGGACTTCCTGAGGATGTTATACGCTTCACAACAATATGATTTGAACCTCGTGTAGTATTGGCTGAATGCATGGAAACATATAACAGAACAAAGAAACCTTAATCAGCATAATATATACATAAAATAGAACTGTGTAGCGGAAGGGCAAAAAAATTGAAAGTGATATAAGTTACGTGTATATAGGAGAAAAACCAATACCTCTCTGCACCACCCATAGCCTCAACCATCTCTTTGCAAAGTTTCATTGGTGGTGGAAACGGCTTAGGATCTCGGCCCAGGATAAAACCGAAATCAACATGGAAAAGGCGTCCATCATCCCTAAGGAGAAGATTGTCTAGATGCCTACAAGAAAACAAAGATCAACATTATTGACATGTGGAAAGTGGAACCACCACACTGAGACAATCTTCATATAAAATTAATCCTACAGCTAATTTCAAGTAAGATAGCTCATTTTCATCCGTGCGCAGTCCTCTGGTACAGCATTCTGAGGAATAAAGGAACGACATCCATATTAAGGCTTGTGAGTTTCAACATCTGGTTCCCTTGCCTTCCCGTATAAAAAAAGTCAAACACGGAGTCCAAAGCTATTTTAGAATCACTACTTTGTTAGCTCGATTAAGATTCAAAGACTACTCAAGATTGAAGCTCCAAGGTTCTGAAGGAATTTTCACTAATCCTAATTTCAAACCCATTTCTACAATTTTGCCACCTTGTGAAGATCAAAGTCGGCTAGTAATTACCTGTCACCAATCCCCAGTATGTATGTAATAACAGAATACCCAGCACAGCTTTTTATAAAGGTATCAAGACAAGTAGCTGTTATCCCAAATGGTCCATCTTCGTCAGGGTGAAACTTTTGCAAATAGCTTACAATGCTACGATTCTCTGATAAAATCTACAAGAAGTAAAGGAAAAATCAGTACTCAACAATCTATATGAGAGGATGATATATAATAGGTGATATGAAAATTGCACAGTAAGATTACTAGATGAGTTGAAGCACAAGAGAGATACAAGTTGACGATTCAGAGAAGGCTAAATTAGTTAAAAGGTCAATCACAGACGGAAAATCCACAAAATCACATGTAATTCTGTGAAACTTTTCAAATGTGGAAGTTGTAATGGGGCAAAATATGGAATGAGCTATATGAGGCTGTCTGCCAGTTGATGGAGATCTGACAGCCAAAACTACAGTGTACCATGAACATCTTCATTTACAGATGCATGCACTGCAAGGTAAACACTAGATAGATTACCATTTTACCTGAGCTAATGAACTTGATGGGATGAATTCCATCATTCCTTCATCTTGTCCAGTTGCAAGTACTCTATATGGAGTTAAATGTAAGTCAAGATTCTCCAATTTCAGCAACCGATCCATGAGGGAAACCATCTGAATGACCTAATAATTTAACATTAACATTAATTGGTTAATCATAGATAAGAAGCAAGTATATCAGAAAACGAGAAAAGCGCACTGAATGGTCCTTAAAACTGAGGAAAAGCTAATTAAAGCTGCAAGAAAAGAAGCAGCAACTACCAATTGATCTTGACGAATATCGTCCCCTTTTTTTTAAATATGATTTTGCAGCGTCCACCAGTTGCAGTGCGGAATGTAAGTCGTAAAGGATGCAACGCACTTTTAAATATTGACGACTCTGCTGGTATAATCCCACTAATGAGCACACCAGGTGTAAGTGGAGACCGAATCGGCTGAAAATGTAGGAAAGAAATTAACAACATGTACCTCCATGAATTTGAACATAATCAAGACAAGTATATATGGTATCCAAAGCTGACATCATGCGTACAAACGTAAAACAAAAACCAGACAAGGTATCCTAAATAAATGGAAGAGGATCTGTACCTCTTCAAAATGGGTAAGCTCGCTAAGAAGACCAGATAGCAGTTGTCTTAGCTTTTCAATTTTCTTCTGAGTCCCACCACGTACATTCCTCACCTCCCTTGATATGTTAACTAACTGAGCAGTCAGTTCTGTCTGATGCACCAGACTCCGCCACAACTTTAAGCCATCTTCATCGCCGTTTATGCCCGCTGATAACTGTGCAGATAAATGTTGTTAACGACATTAGAACTGCGTCGCGGAGAAAACTAAGATTTTTAAATTTCATAGGTCACATGTTCTTTTTTGTACTTGAAGATTTATTGCACATGAAACACTTGAACTGCTATGATGCTATCCTTGTTATGAAATCTGAGAAAATCATTTTCAATTTTGAAACAAGGTAATCCTAAACATGGAGTAGAGACAGGGTTGTGGTGTGGGGGACGATGCCTTCTTGCACATATAGATACTCTATGTCCTGCCTATTATAATACAGATATTTGTTCAATGTTCTGCGACAAGTAAGACATGGTACATGGATTCTAAGTTCACTGTCAAGTGTTTTTTTTTCCTCTGTCGCTGTAGGTGGTAAACTTTCACATATGCCAAAGTGCAGATTCAAATCTCAGCACTAAAACAAGTAACTTCTGATGCTAATGACTAATGTAATAATAGAAGAGATAGATAACACACTTTCATCATATTGTCTTCCAGGATCTCATTGGTACAGTAAAATCGCTTTGCATATGCAGGATCATTAAGTTCCACTGCCACATACCAACGGAGAAAGCTAGCCAACTCAATGTTGCACAACGCTGCAAAATTATAAATGTTCTTGTTAGGGTGACACCAATTGGGTAGCTGCAGAAACATAAATTAGCTTTGTGCTGCGAAATTCTATAGGCGGGTGCTAGGGGCCCAGCAAATTTTCACTAATCAGCTGTATAAGGAGGTGCTAAGTAGTGTCTGATTAGACTTTAAGGTCCCTAGAGTTCCAACTAGTGCCTCGACGCTGATTAATGAGCCTAGAGTTTTCCACTTAGCCCTTCATGGTTTTAAGAAAGATATGGTTACATACAGCGTTTCACAAGGAAATGACTTAAGCGAGATTTATCAGACCGCTCAAAGCGAAGAGCTTGCACTAACTGAAGTAAATAACACTGGAGCTCTTCATCATCAGCTCTCTCAAGCACACTTACAGCATATGCACGCACCTGTTGACAGAAATATGGAATGGTACATTAAAGGTCAGAAACTTGTGTTTTCCAGAGTTAGTCAAATTATTTTGTCATATTAGTGATCGTGAAAAGTACCAAATAATGGAACTCAAAGAAAAACTAGAACTATGGAAGATCCATCACATCCACAGATCTTCTAAGGAAGCATTTTTCCCAGTGCAAAGAACTTTGTAGATAATAATGGCTCAACCCCAATTTTATAATACAAAATGAATTTAACAAAGATTCTTGTGATGCCCGGGAATATAATAGATGTTAGAGTTCCCTGTCTTGAGTAAATCATTCTTCCTAGACCCTTTAAACTGCTAATAACCAAATGCGCCAGCTATTGTACGTGTTCAGGTATTGTACAAGCAGCTTTCAGTCATCACACTAACGAAAAAGACTTTTTCGAATATAAACTTTTCATCATAACATTTGAGTATGATAATTATGGTGAAGAAACCAAATTCATGATGTCATCTATAATTATGGCATGTTCTCATGTAGTATGGGATACGTGAAGGTGTAAGGAAAGCTAAGGGTTTAAGGGTCTTCCATTATTACATTTACTCATTGGTCGTGTGTAGTGTGTACATTTCAAGTTTGAAGAAGTGTGTAAATGCAAAGAGTGCTGGTTAAAAGGTAAAGAACCTCATTGTGCCGAAAACTGGGAGAATACAGGGACTTTAAATAGGTACGTGGTCAATATCAAAGTTCTTGTAAAAATCATTTACGAATCATGGCGTTAAATAAAGGAATATTTTGAACTCCATTAAAAAGGAAACTTGACACCTAAAAAGTAAATTGGAGGGTAACTCCTTGATACCTTACCTCTTCGCTTCGAAAACAGGAGATAGAAGCTCCAATGCATCACATACATCAATCGTCTCCCATTTTCCCATCAGTTCAAGGGCCTGCTTTGCTTCCTGAAATGCCCAACAGTGTAAATATAACGGCTGGCATTCCAACAGATTAAGGCTTATATTGTGTAATAAAAAAAAAAATAGGTCAGACAAATCACAATTTAGTTCCTATTTCTCTTCATTTCTTTCTTTAGGTAATTAACTCTCTAAACCTTAGAAATGAAGTACAAATACAACTGCACAAGAGATTCATGTGGAACAGAAATGGTACAGCTGATCAAAAGAAAAGATGCATTTGAGAAATATCAGAGCAGATTGAAGTGAAAAAAGAAAAAAACAGACTCCTGACCTGAATATCACTCCATTCAACACAGCGTAGGAACTTGGTTAGGGCCCTCTTCTCAGACATCAAGTAAAACCTAAATTTCCACAATAGTTGCCTCTCATCTCCACTCAAATTCCATGTTGGGGGGTACTTGAGTACTTTCTGGATCGACCTAAAAAAAAGAGTTAAGTTAAAAAGTTCACTTAAATTTAGTAAACATAATCCATATGACACTGACGATAACTGATAAGAAAGCACAGTAAAAGAAATCACCAAACCAAACAGAAAAGGTAGCTTTTTTAGGCATCAGTTTTTTTGCTTTTCCAGAAAAGGATACTAATACATCAGTCAGTACAAGATCAAATTTGCAACACTCTATCTACCATGGTAAAATTCAGCACCTTTTTCATTCATTATAATGCTACAGGTTAAAAAAAACAACATTTGAAACACAAACACGCTCGATTGAGAATCGTCACTATTTAAAATGGCAAGAAAAACGTCGGTGTTCCATTATGGTACAGTGTGTGTTTTCAATGACAAACGCCGTTTAGGGGTGCTCAACACGGACTTGTATCTAAGTATATTATATACAAATCGATATATATATATATGTATTTGCTTGCATAGAAACTAGGTGGACCTTAGTTTTCTTCTTATTTCATCTTCTTAGTATTTTGGGAAACCCTAGCTGCTTAACTTGTTCTCTGGGAGGATGCGAGATCACTGCTGTGTCCACCACTGTCAGACACAAGTGCTAGTGCCAGAGTAGTGGTTTATGCAGCAATACAAATTTAAAATGAATAACACAGTGAAAAAGAATGCAACAGTACATCATCCCAAACTTATTTGATAATGGAATGACAAGCATCCTGGTTAGGCACTAGCATGGTCATCGACTTACTTTCTTTCGTTAATGCTCGGTTTGAGATCTCTGTCAATGATTCCACGAGTCAAACTTCTTGCTAACTTGAGCTGCTTATGCTCAGAAGGATTTATCCTTCCTACCTCAGGGTCCCACAGTAACGAGCTCATTTGTTGAAGATACAGGAGATGGTGACAAAAAATTTGCTCCCGACTCCTGAATATATATTTTCAAAAAAACTATGATTTCACTACACATACAACAAGCAGAAGAAAAATCCAGAAAGATTCATCTAAAAATCAAAGACATATATAACGAAATGTTGAAGGTAACATAATAAGTATGGAAGTACAACTTTTTGAAATATTTCACTTCTATGAGCAGAAGAAATGCATGAACACCATCATAATATGTCCGCTCTAGACATCCCAGAGTGCTCCATCAAAATATGCGGACATCGGAATTTTTCGCATCAATTTACAGATTTTAAAAGACTAACTACCATAAATTTATAGTTTAACTTGACCAGTCTTATGAAAATCTCATAAGGAGAAAGATGGAATATCTAGCTATTCCTCTTCTTTCCTTGCAATTGTTCTGAGGTCTTCTGACTCTTCTCTTCTTTTCGTCGAGTCACCTGACCTCTCTGTTTCTCTTTCTAGAGTATTTTTTGGTCCAATAAGAAATTTCAAGCACTTCAAACGTTAAATGTCTGGTTTCTAATTGACTTCCTCCATTAATAGATTCAGTTCTTTCTAGTTTAACAGAAAGTTCTAGACTTCTGTGCTTTGAACAAAACAATTTTGTCATGAGCAAAAGGGAACTAAGGTTTTTGTCGAATATTTTCTCTATGGCTAGTTGCTATTTTTGCTATTAGTTTATGTAAGGGAATACCAAGACTTGAACAGAAACTAACTGCGGTTCTGTTTTCTTCTATCAGTTTGGATTCCAAGGGTATCCAACCACCTACAGCTTGATGATATGCTATCACAAACACTGACCATTCAAATAAGCAGACAGGACATACGGAGGTTCAGTATTTCTCAAACAGGTAAGTTTCTTAAAACCTTCCTCCCAAGATAATACAACAGGCACCGAAAAGGAAAGCACCCTCAGATGCGAAAACATGTTAATGAGTTAAATAAATTATAAATTACACTAATGAAGTTCAAGCATGTATTCAGCATCCAAAGAAGTATCACTAATTAGATAGCAGCAAACTGAAGCATGTATTCAGCATAATAAGAAATACTACCTGGAAAACAACTCTGTGTTCAAAACTGCAGAAGTCAACGATTAGGCTCAAGTGTGAATTTCCTTTCGAATATCTTTCTTTTTCCTTAACTTTCTCAATGGATTTAAATGTAAGACGGTCCAGCCAATCAATGCGCTGTATCTGTCCTCTCTCATACTTATTGACGAGTTTATCAAGACGCTCCAACTCTCCTCGATCAGGCCTGGGGACCTGTACAGAGTACCATTAAGATAAAAGTGATGCAGCCAAAAGAAAAACATATGGCAGTAGCACTGAAATAAACAAGAAAACTATTAGAGCATTAGCAAGAAACCTTTCCAGGAGTTGTTGTAGGATATGATCCATCAGCTTCTTTTCCTAGCCAGAGACGAAGCTTCTGCTTTCCTGTTTTAAGTTGCTTTTTACTGTTAAAGAGAAGAATGGTGGCACCTCCAACTAATCCTTCATCTTCCCCACAAGAGACATCCCAAACCTGAAGGTCCAACAGTCCAAGAAAGTCGGTTGTAAATAAATGGTTAGTGCTGCTGAACTGGGGGAAAGCAAGTTATTATATGTCTCCCAGTTAAGAGAATAAAGCTATGAAAAAAATGTAAGACACGGTAAGTCAGTGCCATTTGTTAATATTACACCTCTGCGCCCACACAAATTGTTGTGTTTACAAGCACCTTGATGTTCCGGAGTTATGTTGTCAAAGGCGTCGCCTAGGCGTCAAAGTGGCCTTATTCTGAACTTGGGCGCCACGCAGTAGGTAAGGAGATGCCACTTTAAAAAGTGGCGCCCAGGCGTCGCCTTTTTAGGCGCTCAGGCCAAGGCGCCAGTTTGTTGGCGCCAAAGTGGCATTTCATGCCAAAAAAGGAAAAAAACTATTGCCAAAAATCTTTTGAAAATCCTTTTTCATTAAGTGTACAAATATTTTAAAACCCTAAGCTAATTATGTTAAGAAACAAATCATTCCTAGCTGTTTTTGTTAATTACTTCAAAGGAAAAAAAAATTCCAAATTTTTTGCAAATCTTTTCATTAAGATTTACAAGCTAATATAGAAAATCCTAAGCTAATTATCAGTTATGTCAACAACATAAACCTATGTGAGAATAATTGTTCTACGCCGCGCCTCGCTGCGGCTCGAGATTTTACACCCGACGCCACGCGGCGCCTTACGCCCATGACAACATAGTTCCGGAGACACATTTACTCACAGGTCCAGCAAGATGAGTGCATGTCATTGGCAACAGTAAATCAAATAATAGAAATGCTAGGATATTAACTTGTCGCTCTCAAAGATATTGAGCGTAACTCACTGTTAATGCAAGTTGAGAATGTGCTGTTAAATCCCGATACTTGGTACTCAGTGTAACGAGCTCATTCCAGCAGTATGGTTGTCCTGAAGATTCTAACCTAAATATTAACCAAGTAGAGTATATGTTAGAAGACACACTTAACAGACATAGGGATCCTCGGCATCAGTAATCCAGAAAAAAAAAAAAAAAAAAAAAAAAGCTTAATAAAGCAAAAATGATGAAACAGGTAATTTAGGAACCTTGTTCTGGTTGAAAGACCAAATGGAGCGCCATCAATGAATAACTGACACTCGACGTATAACTCAGCCTTTCTCTTGTCAGTAATGGAATCAATTTCTACAAACCAATTATAAGGAAAATTCAATTAGCTAACTAAAATCAACTAAGTCCCCACTAATTGGAATCAAAACCAGTAATTACCTAAATATTCATCTTCGAAAGTCTTGATTGGTGGCAAGTTCCCTTCGAGACTGTCGACTCTAAATGTAACTGGAAGATTAATATCACAAGACAAGAAGAAACGAAACTCATTCCCAGTCATATCTTCGTCTTCTTCCCCACAATTTAATTCAGGAAGCCATAATTAGGGTTTGGTTTCCAAAAGGGGTATGAGCTAATCAAAAGAGGCGAATCCACTGTTCTCTCCTCTAAGACCAGAGCTCCCAATTCATGCACCTTTTCACAATCTAATCCCTCGATTGATCCCCTCCTGCAACAGAAAAAATTTAAAAGACCACCAGAAAATTCTTTAATCTTCTTCTTCTTCTTCTCAATTGAGTTTGGTCTTCGTTTTCTGAAAATCTATCCGCGGCTAAATCAGGCTGCCCAAGTCGGCTAATTTTGTATTGGACGATTTAGTCTTGAATCCTTGTTGGAATGGGATCGTTTTAAGGCAATTCAAAACTGTGAATAGCGGCGGGTTTAATGAACCCACATTTGGGGAATACCCCATGAGTCTGAGGGATTTTATTTTTTTATTGAAAGATGCCCCTCCGGGCTTATATTGAAAAAACACAGAGTAAAATTTATACTGGAATTAGGATGGCA